>CM076581.1:430286348-430448708 GCA_034641835.2 Pinus albicaulis | reverse complement strand
TTGAGCCTCAAAATTGTGTTTTCCTTCACCTCATTTTACCTCATTTTCCCTTGTCCATTGCTATCCTAGACCCAATTGATCAATGAATATAGTTAAAATTACTTCTAGAATGATTTACATGACTGACTTGCTAAGTTTTGTGATTTTTTCCTATCAGGGAAATGGATTTCTGACTAGAACTAGTCATGGCACGTGCATATTCCGAGCTAACCTGCTACTCCTATAGCTGTTTCTCTATGTTTGAGTATGTTCCAGGTGGCCTCTTGAGAAAAAACGCATATGGGCATGATCCACGTCATGTCTACATGGTTCTTTGCTCATCATGGAGGAAGAAACGAATTCTGGGTATGGTTTTGAACGTGGGAACACATTTAGGAAGGAAGACTTCTATTAGGACTGTCTCAGTCCAGATGTCTTTTCCTCTTCACGCAGCCACTTCAAAGAGTCCTAATGTGATTTCGATAAGGAAAGACAGTGTTCCTGAATTGTTGCAAGTATTGTTATGTGCATTTTCTTTATAAACACTTGGGAGACCGAGAGCTATGTTAGAGATTTTATGTTAGATTTGATGCTAGATTTTGTTTAGACTCTGTGCTACATTCCTGAAGACGCAGAGTGTTATGTTCAAACTATTTCATCTTTAATGGAGCAGACCGTGTTGTTTTGAAAGCGTGATTTAATTTGGAGTTGAATTCCGTCAGGTGGTAGAGGGCCCCTGCCTCTTGCACGGATTTATTTTGCGTAAATTAGATAAGTCTTCTAGCTGCCTTTACGTTTTTGAATTTGAATTAATAGTTGTTTTAATTAGCTACTGTAGTTGTACTCATTCTAACTCTTCCACAAGAAGAAGCTCTTCCAAAATACTATAATGATGAATGGGAAATGACTATAGTATTGTAGGATTAGGAGTCGAATTCATAGTTGTTTTTAATTAGCTACTGTAGTTATATTCATTCTAACTCTTCCACAAGAAGGAATTCTTCCAAAAGATTATAATGATGAATGGAAAATGGCTATAGTACTGTAGGATTTAGTTGTAATTTTTGTTGTTCACCATCACAGTTACACTTGTTCTAATCACTCTTCCACAAGAAGAAACTCTTCCAAGAAATTCTTAAGAAGTTCAAGACATGACCGTGATAATGAATGATTTAGTTGTGTGTTTGCACTAAGTATCATCTATGTTCTTTCTCTTAAACGCTTGCCCAAAACATCATAAGGACGAGTAGGATATGGATATGATATCTTAGTTTTTCATTGCTTTCAGTCTTTTTTCTTGCATTTGCATTCAATTACACAGTCAGAATTGTTCTAAGACCTCTTCCAAAAGAAGGAACTCTTCCAAAATATCACTAATGATGGACAAACAGATTGTGTAACTTCATAGAATAATGCATGATAGCATAGTTAGGATACTCGGAGTTCTCTAGAGCACTTAAATCATATTCAGCGTATTTTCTATTTGAGTTCACATAATGTAGTCTGATTGTTCTGTATTAGTGGCATCTCGAAGTTCATTCTTAGATTAACTCATTGCATTGCACTCCATATTCAGATTGTCATTCACTGCACATTAGATTACTTCAGTTGTTAAGATTAACAAAACAGCCTTCATTATTTACAAACATCTTCTTGTTCTAAAATCTATAATTGATCTATAACCATAAGAACAGAAGACAACATCAATTTAAGGCCTGAAGTACCTCTGCAATTTCCTTATCATTTCATAAACAGAGTCCTCCCTCAAAAAATTACTTTGAAAAGAAATCAATAACTCTTGAGTAAGGTCTTGTGACATTCAATTAAATTGTAGAATAGAGTTAGGAACTAGTCCTAGAATAGAAGATCTTAGGATGGCACGAATGTTTTCCTCTAAATATGTTTCAAATCTCTAGTCAAGGACAAAATGTTGCATCATTGTAAGTTAGTTGTTTAACTGATTAGTTAGAGGATTTGCATACTTAGTGATCATTTCTCAAGTTTAGTTTGTGTTTTAAATCATTTGTTTGAAAGTCATTATTAAGCTTTGCTTTTACTTAGTCATAGTTTAGATTTGATTCTGCGTCAGTGTTTCCAACTGCATTTGTCATTTGTTATCCATCAATTAGGCTTAACTCTGTTTTTAATCACCAGCTCCTTTCCATTAGCTTTCTAGGAATTTTTCCTTGTGAACATAAAACCACCAAAAAGACCAAAAACATCATAAATCATCATAAAAGACTAAAAACATCACAAAACACTACACACAACGCATTAGGAAACAAGCACCTAGGTACATGATGACTTCATCAGTAGGATTTGTAAATTCCTCAAGATACAATAATGAGCTCTGCACTTTTAGATGGACTAGATTGAGACCAAACATTTTGGCGCCGTTGCCGGGGAAGTGAAAACTAGGTAACTTTTGTTTCTTAGCATCCAAAAACAATTTTATGCGTAGGGAGAGAGATTCAAGGGGAAGATTTATAAGCAGTAGAGGCAGAAGTTTGATTTCTAGAACACCACTTGTTTCATCTAGATCCAGAGCTAGTACACCTTCAACTCAAACCCATCTTCCATCCTCCCTTGATCCTGGACTTCTAGAAGATCTAAGGTCAACTATTCCATTAGAGAAACCTTCCACTTCATCCACTGAACCTGCCATAGAAGAAGATTTAAATACTCCTAGTAGGGATACAAACCTTTCCACTTCCACAGGAGAGTCAACCATGGTAGAAGAAGGAGGAGGAGGAGCTTTTAATGGAGAACACACATTATTTGGAGGTAGAGGTAGAGGTAGAGAAGAAGGAGGAAGAGGAGAAGGAGGTAGAGGTGAAAATGGAGGAAGAGGTAGAATAGGAAGCTCTTTTGGGTTCCCTATACTTGATGAAGAAACCAATACAACCATGAAAAACATTTCACCCTCTGTCCTTCCAAACTTCTATGGACTTAAAATTGAAGATCCTGAAACCTTCTTATTCGAATTTGAAGTGCTGTGTAGAACTTATGACTACTTACAAGATGCTCAAAAACTGAAATTATTTCCTTCAACTTTGAAGGGAGCAGCATTGAAGTGGTTTATGAGTCTAATCAGTAGTTCTATTAGAACATGGAAAGACATGAAACAAGAATTTCTAGAGAGATACTTGGATTATTGTATGCCGGTTAATCATAAGGAAGAAGTGTTCAAGATGTTACAAAAAGAAGATGAAAACTTAGAAGATTTTTTGGAAAGATTTAATTACAACATCAAAAGGGCAAAAATGGAAAATCTAGATCAAGACACCTTAAAAGCTCTTTTGTTGAAAACAATTAGGGATGAATGGTTGGATATTCTTAACATGATGGGAAAAGTGGATATATCACAACTTACATTACCTGAAATATCTGAGTTATGTATCAACCTTTCCAGAGGGAAATCTAAAACTGTCAAAGGTCCAAGAGATCCCGCTCTTGCAAGGGCAAGTAAATCTGCTTCTGGGACAGTAAGTAGATCAGAAATAGGACACATGCTTGATGATTTTAAATCTGACATCTTAGGGAGTCTTAGTGAAAAAATAGACACCCTTAAGATACAAAACAAGCAAAAGGCTGAATCTGATGCCTTGGCAATCTTTTGTCCCAAATGTAGGAAGAAACATGCCTTGAGAGAGTGTCCTCTAGATGTAAAAGTTGTAGAAACCTGTGTTATTTGTTCTGAGAAACATGAGACCAAGAATTGTCCTTCTCTTCTTGGTCTCAAGGCTGTTTTTCAGGAAGAAATTCCTACAGATTCCACAGAGTCTCTTAATTTTGTATCTAGAAGACCTTGGCAGGGACCTCAGACACAAGGATTCCATGATCAAATGTATAATCAACCTCCATCTTGGAATTCTTGGCAGCAACCTTGGCCCCAATTTCAAAATCAATCTCAATCTTGGGCACAAGGAACACAAATTCCCTATGGAAGATACTCTCCATATTATCAGTATCCACCATCCTATCCACCATATCCACATTTTTATCCTCAAAATCCTCAACAAAATTTTCCCTAAAAGACTGAATAATTCTAAATAAAATCTTCACACATCTGGACTAAAATCTCCCTGTTGTTTCTGTGTGTCTCAATGTATGTGCTATCATTACTCTCTAAAAATCCAATCACTTCTGCCTGTCCTATACCAAACCCCAATAATAAGAACCCTCAGAATACATACATGATAGAAGGCCAACAGTTTCCAACTTATTTAATTACTCCTCTAGACCTTAGTGATGTTCAACTTAGGTCTGGAAGGATATTTGAAAAGAGGAAACCTTCTGTGATCATACAAGAACAAGATAATTCTGAGGAAGACTCCCTACGGGTGAATAAAAGTCTTGAGGAAGACACATCCTTTCAAGACCCACACATTGAAAAACTAAAACAAAAAGATCTAATAAATCCAACTCCTGTATTAGAGCAACCATCCACATCTACTTCTATACCTCCCTTTCCGGAAAGATTACAAATTGATAGAGGTGTAGAAAAACAGATCATGGTGCCTAATGATGATTTCTTAGATAAATTGAGAAATGTTTGCATTAAAATTCCATTATTACAAGCCATCAAGGAAATCCCAATTTTAGCCAAAACAATAAAGGAGTTGAGTATGAAGACAACAAGAAAAAGAATAAGAGAAACCAAGAAAATTAAACTGGTAGGACAAATAGCAGATATTATGATGGGCAAGATTGCTATTCCAAAGTATCTTGACCCAGGAAATCCAGTTGTCAAAATTCACATCAATGGAATTGAAATTCCAAACACACTCATTGATTTAGGAGCAGCAATAAATATCATGAGTAGACAAATCATGGACAAACTGAAACTTCCTAATCTTCTCTTTACACCCACACTATTACAATTAGCAGATAGATCTGTGATCAGACCAGATGGGGTAATAGAAGAAATTCCAGTGTCCCTAGACTCTTGGGAGTACCCTGTGGATTTCATGATCATAACTCCCAAGAATAATCTAGGAGGCCATCCTGTTATACTAGGAAGACCTTGGTTGGCTACAGCTGATGCTTTTATTAGTTGTCGGGTCTGGTGATATGTATATTTCTGATGGTAGTTCAACTAAGAGATTCACTTTATATCCTTCGGCTAGGACAATTACAGATCTAGATGACACTCAATGGATAGAGGATGAAGAAGATTTACAACCACTCTTCACAATTTCAGAAATTAGTGAAGATAATCAAATTCTGAATACTCTAGAAAACTTTGAATCCTCTCCAGAACACAAACATGAATCATTTCAAGAGGGATCCAATATTGAGTTTTTGTCATCTAGGAAGATGTCTCTTCATTCTATGGACAAATTTGGCAGCTCTACAAGTGAAATTTTTCCAAGCAAAACTTTGAATATAAACAAGAACCTAGAAAAATCTCAACAAGAAGAGTTAGTCAAAGTATTACAGAGACATTCTTCTGCATATGCATGGGAATACACTGACATGAAAGGGATAAGTCCCAAGACTTGTACTCATCACATCTATATAGAGGCAAATTGTAAACCAATCAGACAGCCTCAAAGACGGATGAATCCAAATCTTAGGGAAATTGTCAAGGAAGAATTGCAAAAATTATTAAATGTTAATTTCATCTGTCCTATTTCAGACAGTCAGTGGGTTTCTCCATTGGTAATTGTGCCAAAGAAAAATGGAAAATGGAGGGTGTGTGTTGACTACCGAGAACTGAATAAAGCTACTCTTAAATACCATTTTCCCTTACCTTTCATAGATCAAGTATTAGATACATTAGCTGGCAAAAAATACTTTTCATTCATAGATGGGTTTAGTGGTTACAATCAAATCCAAGTAGCACTTGAAGACCAAGACAAAACCACATTCAACTGTCCTTGGGGTACTTATGCTTACCGAGTATTGCCATTTGGATTATGCAATGCACCTGCAACATTCCAAAGGGCAGTATTAGGAATTTTTTCAGATCTAATACATGATTGTGTAGAGGTATATATGGATGATTTCACAGCTTATGGAAACACATTTGAAGAAGCCTTAGCAAACTTGGAAAAAGTTTTAAAGAGATGTCAAGAAGAAACCTTCATTTAATATGAAAAGTGTTTTATGATGTTTATCAAGGCTGTTTTAGGATATTGCATTTCGTGTGATGGGATTAGAGTTGATGAGGCAAAAGTTAAACCACTTCTAACCTATCCATTCCAAGTTGTCAAAATAGGTTTTTTTGTTAGAAGTTTTCTAGGGATTTGCTAAAAATATTCTTGAGACTACAAAATCTCACTAAAATAGCATCTCCACTCTTCAAATTACTCACCAAAGATTGTGAATTTAAGTGGACTGAACCTATGACCTGAAACCCGAAACTAAAATGTCAAGCACCACATATTATGAAAAGTAACCGAGTTACCTTTTCATATCTCGACAGATGCTTCCGATACAGCTCTAGGAGCAGTATTGGGACAGAAAGATTTAATTCCCTATGCCATCTATTATATCAGTAAAAATTTGACTCCTGCAGAGTTAAACTATACTGTAACTGAAAAAGAGTTTTTAGCCGTTGTTCATGCCATAAACAAATTTAGACACTATATAACAGGCTATGAAACTTTTGTTCACACTGATCATTCTGCAATTAGATACTTAATGAACAAATCAATCACTAATGGCAGAGTTATAAGATGGTTGTTACTATTGCAAGAATTCAACATTACTATTCTAGATAGGCCTGGAAAACAAAACACAGTGGCTAATTTCCTATCTAGAATCCAAAATATCAAAGATGACACTCCGGTTGAAGATCAATTTCCTGATGAATATCTTTTTGCAATCTCTACTCAAACTCCATGGTTTGCTGATATTGCCAATTATTTAGTTTCAGGAAAATTTCCTTCAATTATGAATGCAAGGGATAAAAGAAAAATCATTAATGATAGTGCAAGATATTCATGGGCCGCTAATGAGTTGTACAAGACAGGTCCAGATTTGATCATTAGAAGGTGTGTTCGTGAAGATGAGATGCCTGAAATTCTCAAGGCATGTCATGATGAACCTTGTGGCGGACACTTTGCAGATAAGAGGACAGCCTATAAGATCCTTAATTTAGGATATTATTGGCCATCTTGTTTAAAGATGCAAGGGAGTATGTAAAAAGGTGTGACAGTTGCCAAAGGGTAGGGAAACCTTCTCCTTCAGGTGAGATGCCATTACAACCTCAGGTACACATTGAACCTTTTGAAAAATGGGCTTTGGATTTTGTAGGACCTATTATTCCTCCATCAAGACAAAAGAAATACATATTAGTTTGCACTGATTATGTTACTAAATGGGTAGAAGCTAAACCATTACTTGTTGCTAATGAATCATCTGTAGTTAATTTTCTTTTTGAGGATATTTTTACTCGTTTTGGTGTCCCAAGGGAAATTGTTACAGATCAAGGAGCTCAATTTACATCAAGGCTAGTGGAGCAAATGATGGAGAGGTACAAAATCAGGCATAGAAAATCTACTCCTTATCATCCACAAGCAAATTTTCAAGTGGAATCTACTAATAAGGTCATTGAAGGAATCCTAACAAAGACTGTTCATTTACATAGAAGAGATTAGGTAGATAGGCTTCCTGAAGCCTTGTGGGCCTATAGAACTACATGGAGAAACACAACAGGCCATACTCCTTATGAGCTTGTTTATGGAAAGCAAGTTTTGTTTCCCATAGAGTTCCAAATTCAAACTTTCAAGATGGCATTTCAGTTAGGACTTGATCTAACGGAGGCACAAAAGCATAGACTGGAGCAAATTAATGAATTGGATGAGATCAGACAAGATGCAGTTCAGAAAACAAGTCTAGTCCAACAGCAAAGGGCTAGATGGCATGACAAGTACATCAAGGAGAAGACATTCAAAGAGGGTGACTGGGCTCTCTTGTTTGATTCAAAATTCAAGGATTTTCAGGGGAAATTTCAGACACATTGGCTTGGGCCATATGAAATTGTTCGAATTTTTGATAATGGGGCAGTGAAAATCAGAACTATAGATGAAGAAGAGGTCACTTTTCTTGTGAATGGTCATAGACTGAAGCTATACCACAAGCCACTCTCAAGAGAAGAGTTTGTCAAGAAGTTCCAAGAAGACAATGATGTGAAGTTAATGAAGAAGAGCCTCTCTTCTTCATCAACTTGATTAAATTTTCTGAAGCATTTCTCTTTTGAAAAAAATAAATAAATAAAGGTATAAACATGAAAACCAATCATTGATTGGCATGTTTATACAGAAAAGATAGGGTGAAAATCAGAGTCTCTCTGACACTCTAACTTTTCCCATTTTTTTTTTACAAGCAGCTGTTACAAAAAATCATAAGTTCAGATCCATAGTGCTTATGATCCATCTCATTTCATTTCACTCCATTCACTTATCCATCCATACTCCATCTCATCCATCATTCATATTTCACTCCATTCCACATTTCATTCCATCCTCCATCCATTTCATTTCCATGTTAAAATACAAAATTTGATGTCTTAAGTGAATAAAACATGTCATGAATTGCAGTACAGTCCTTATGTTCTTTAACTCCATTTCATAAACTGAATCCATTCCATTTCATTATCCACTTCATACATATCATAATCCATCATCCATCTTCATTCATACCATATAACATTTCACCCATATTCCAAAAATACTCCATTTTTATGATTAAAAATGCTCTACAGGAACATTCTGCAGCTCAGTAGACATTCTGCAGCTGATCAGCCTTTCTGCAGCCAGACAGTCTTTCCGCAGCTACAAACCCTGAAGGCATCAATCAGTAGACATTAGAATTGCAACAAAGTGACCCAGTGTATCCATGAATCAAAAGCATCAAGAAAATTATGAAGACTCTTCCAAAGGTGAACAAAGAAGACAAAGACTACAAAAATCAATTGAAAGGCAGAGGTAACAAGTTTAAATTATAATGGCATTTCATAAAAATTTAGCATAGTTTTAGTTATGGATTGTTCGAAAAGGTTGTTTTAATTATTTTTATTGATCAAGACCAATAAACCCTCCACAGACTTTGGATTAAAATCTCCCATTTCAAATTTCATGCCCGATATCGTTTAAGCGGTTAAAATAGTCGAGGTATTTGAATTTTTCACGTCTCTTAACCAAATCATTCAATGATGATTCCCTCTGCCGTCGTAAAATCCTCCGTCGTCTCTTCAATCATTAATTCATTCCCTCCACCTCACTCCACTACTTCATTCCGTGACCACTGCCATCACTCCATTCTGTAGCCGGCATTTCATTCCGTAGACAGAAATATTCTTATCACCGAGAGCAGAGCCAAAGGATATCAGTTTGAATAGCATTGAGCATTGTAAACTCAGAGAAGAGCAAAAGGGTAAATTCAGAGGTATAGCAGCGTGAGAATTTGAAGCCACTTGATTCCGTGGGCAGACAAAGTATCACTGTGGGCAGAGATTGAGCATTTTCACTATAAACACAGAAGTGTAGCAGTATGGAGTTTGAAGTCTTCTGTCACTAGGAGACAGAGGTGTTGCAGTGTTGAATTCGAAACCATTTGCTACCAAGAGCCAGAGGTATTGCAGTGGAGAAGTTGAAGCCAGTTGTCACTGTCAAACAGAGATATATCAGTCCAAAGTTCAATTGTCAACAGAGGCATATCAGCCCGAAGTTTTGAAACTGTTGCCACTATCAATCAGAGGTATGTCATTCCAAAGTTTGAAACCATTTCCATTCAGAACTTGAAGCCATTTCAATTCGAAGGTGAAAGTCATTGTTTTTGTGGGAAGAAGAGTGTTAATTTGAACATTGAAGAAGCAATCATGGGTTTCATTGTAAGGACTGAACCAGTGGGTTCAAAATATTTAGAAGGCTACCTTCAATGCAAAGAAATGTTACAACAAATAGGATGGCTTCAATTTTTGGAGAAATTTAATGGCTTCCACAAGGAAGTCACTAAAACATTTGCAAGATCATTTCAAGGAACCGAAGTTGAAGTAGGAGATGTCAAATTTACTGTCACTGAAGTTTTCATTGCAGAGGCTACAGGGTTGCTCAGAACTGGAGAGAGATGGGTCAAAAATAGAGAATTCCACAATGACTCCTGGAAACAAATTTTAAAATCACCAGGTATGGATGTTACTGTATTTAAGAAAGGAATTCCCAGTTCTGCATTGAAAAATAAATGGAGAAACATACTACTTCTTCTCCAAAAATTTATTAAATGTGAGGGTAGATATGGAACATTTTATGTCTACCACATTAGACTGATAATGCATTTTCTGGGGGAAGACTTAAACCTACCATATTTCTTGCTTCAAAGTCTGAAGAAGATGGCTTCCTGTGTTCAGAGAAGGGTTCAATTTTTAGAGACAACCCTATATCATCATGGTTTGGTCAAAATTCTGATTGAACATCATCTAACTAAAACAAATGATACATTGGACGATTTCTTGATAAGAAATCATTTTGAAGAGCCAAAAGAACCCTCACCAGAACCACAACCTACAAGGAGAAGTAGGAAATGGAGGGCCTCAAAAGTTGAAATTGACAAACCAGTCCAAGAGAGCAGTGAGGAAATCATTTTAGAAAAGTTAACTCAAATCAAGAGGCAACTTAAGGAAGAAAAGGTAATCAGGAAATCTACCATGGAGAAAGGAGAAGGATCTTCTCAGCCTAGAAGAAGCCACATACTAAAAGGGAAACTGAAGAAAACACTAATCAAACAAACAGGGGTGATTGATATAGAAGACGAGGAAACATCCATGGAAGAAGATATTGAAGAGGATTTTTATGAAGGAACCCCTGAAATTGACCCTGCTCAACAGGAAATTTATGACTATGTGGAAACTTTGGAGAGGAGAGCTTCGGAAAGCAGAGAGAGAACCCCCAGTCCTCCACTGTCTGAAATAGATATATTAAGGAGGGATAGGTATGAGTTGGAATTACTGAATAGACACATCAAAAATGAGAATGAAATTCTCAAGGATCAAGTCAAGCTCAAAACTGATATGAACTCAACCTTATCCCTGCATATAAACAAAGTGGAGAAGACCAATGAGAAGTTGAAGACAAGGAACAAAAAGCTAATCAGGGCACTCACCAACCTAAGGTTCAAACTTGTTATCAGGAAACCCAGAAGATCTCTAGCTTCCAGACAAAGGAGAAGGAGAGGATTAGATGTCCTTGCAGAAGCCTCTGAGTTCATAGGATAATTTGCATGAGGACATGCAAAGAGACAGCAGTGGGGGTATGTTGAGCCTCAAAATTGTGCTTTCTTTCATTCCATTTTACCTCATTTTCCTTTGTCCATTGTTATCCTAGACCCAATTGATCAATGAATATAGTTAAAATTACTTCTAGAATGATTTACATGACTGACTTGCTAAGTTTTGTGATTTTTTCCATTGTAAAGCATTTTGATCGGAACTAGCTGCAGAATGCAGACATTCCGTAGCTAACTGGCGATTTTGCAGCTGCCTTCACGTTTGGATATGTTCCAGGTGGCCTCTCAAGAAAAAATGCATATGGGCATAATCCACGCCATGTCTACATGGTTCGTTGCTCATCATGGAAGAAGAAACGAATTCTGGGTACGGTTTTGGAACGTGGGAACACATTTAGGAAAGCAGACTTCTATTAGGACTGTCTCAGTCCAGATGTCTTTTTCCTCTTCACGTAGCCACTTCAAGAGTCCTAACGTGATTCCGATAAGGAAAGACAGTGTTCCTGAATTGTTGCAAGTCTTGTTATGTGCATTTGCTTTATAAACACTTGGGAGACCGAGAGCTATGTTAGATTTTATGTTAGATTTGATGCTAGATTTTTTTTAGACTCTGTGCTACATTTCTGAAGACGCAGAGTGTTATGTTCAAGTTCTTTCATCTTTAATGAAGCAGACAGTGTTATGATGCTAGATTTTGCTTAGATTCTGTGTTACATTTCTGAAGACGCAGAGTGCTATGTTCAAGTTATTTCATCTTTAATGAAGCAGACAGTGTTGTTTTGAAAGCGTTGATTTAATTTGGAGTTGAATTACGTCAGGTGGTAGAGGGCCCCTGCCTCTTGCACAGATTTATTTGCGTAAATTAGATAAGTATTCTAGCTGCCTTTACGTTTCTGAATTTGAATTAGTAGTTGTTTTTAATTAGCTACTGTAGTTGTACTCATTCTAACTCTTCCACAAGAAGAAGCTCTTCCAAAAGATTATAATGATGAATGGGAAATAGCTATAGTATTGTAGGATTTGAAGTTGAATTCATAGTTGTTTTTAATTAGCTACTGTAGTTATATTCATTCTAACTCTTCCACAAGAAGAAATTCTTCCAAAAGATTATAATGATGAATGAGGAATGGCTATAGTATTGTAGGATTTAGTTGTAGTTTTTGTTGTTCACTATCACAGTTACACTTGTTCTAATCACTCTTCCACAAGAAGAAACTCTTCCAAGAAACTATTAAGATGTTCAAGACATGACCGTGATAATGAATGATTTAGTTGTGTTTGCACTAAGTACCATCTCTGTTCTTGCTCTTAAACGCTTGTCCAAAACATCATAATGACGAGTAGGATATGGATATGATATCTTATTTTTTCATTGCTTTCAGTCTTTTTTGCTTGCATTTGCATTCAATTACACAGTCAGAATTGTTCTAAGATCTCTTCCAAAATATCACTAATGATGGACAAACAGATTGTGTAATTTCATAGAATAATGCATGATAACATAGTTAGGATACTCCGGAGTTTAATTGCACTTAACTCATGTTCAGTTACTTTGTTTTGAAGTTTGATGATGACTTGTAGTTCAGCATTGTTCTAGATTAGTGGCATCTTAAGTTCATTCTTAGATTAACTCATTGCACTTGCACTTCACATTCAGATTGTCATCCACTGCACAATAGATTACTTCAGTTGTTAAGATTAACAAAACAACCTTCATTATTTACAAACATCTTCTTGTTCTAAAATCTACAATTGATCCATAACCATATGAACAGAAGACAACATCACTATAAGGCCTGAAGTATCTCTGCAATTCCCTTATCATTTCATAAACAGAGTCCTCCCTCAAAAGCCTACTTTGAAAAGAAATCAATAACTTTTGAGTAAAGGTTTTGTGACATTCAATTGAATTGCAGAATAGAGATAGGAATTAGTTTTAGAATAGAAGATCTTAGGATGGTATCAATGTTTTTCCTCCAAATCTGTTCCAAATCTCTAATTAAGGACAAAATGTTGCATCATTGTAAGATTAGTTGTTTAACTGTTTAGTTAGAGGATTTGCATACTTAGTGATCATTTCTCAAGTTTAGTTTGTGTTTTGAATCATTTACTTAAAAGTCATTATCAAGCTTTGCTTTTACTTTGTCATAGTTTAGATTTGATTCTGCTTCAGTGTTTCCAATTGCATTTGTCATTTGTTATCCATCAATTAGGCTTAACTCTGTTTTTAATCACCAGCTCCTTTCCATTAGCTTTCTAGGCATTTTCCCTTGTAAACATAAAACAACCAAAAGACCAAAAACATCATAAATCATCACAAAAGACCAAAAACATCACAAAACACTACACACAACGCATTAGGAAACAAGCACCTAGGTACATACAGTACACTTCACTTCAGCAGTTTACAAATCCTGGTTGACAATTAAATGAGCTCAGTTTAGGAGACTAGATTGAGACCAAACAACAGGGAACTCAACAAGAAAACCATGAAGAACCGTTACCCCCTCCCTAGGATTGATGAGTTGATGGATGCGTTGAGGGGAGTGAAGTTCTTCTCGAAGATAGATCTGAGGTCAGGGTACCATCAGATCAAGGTGAGGGACCAGGATATCCCTAAGGCTGCATTCAGATGACACTATGGCCACTTTGAGTTCTTGGTGATGTCCTTTTGGTTGACCAATGCTTCGGCCACATTCCAGTCTTGTATGAAACAAATTTTCCATGGTCAGCTGAGAAATTTTGTGTTGGTATTCTTCTATGACATTCTCATCTATAGCCACACATGGGAGGAGCACTTGCAGCATATTGAGGTTGTACTACGTATTTTGGAGGAGAAAAATTTATATGCTAAGCTATACAAATGCGAGTTTGCGCTTACAAAGATGCTCTACTTGGGTCATATCATAGAAGTGGGCGGGGTAAGAGTCAATGAGGAGAATATTTGGGCCATCCATGATTGGCCGACACTGAAGAATGTGATAGAAATTCAAGGGTTTGTAGACATCTACACCTACTACTGGAAGTTTTCAAGGGGTTTTCATAGTGGTGCAACATAAGCCGCACATACTCACAATAAGCATACGAAATACATAATTTTATCCATATGTCCCAAGATAACTCCAACAGTGGATAATTATCATGCGGAATTAGTTTCCTTTCTCACAATTATGGTTATAAACCACATAAAATACCCACTTTATGAAATTCCTATCTATGTTTGCGACTTTGGTTAAAACCCAAAGTGCCAACATATATATGTTTAGGCCCATAGCTATTGCCAACACACCTTTACCTAACGATTTGTATGTGTCCGTCGATCCAATGGCTATCGCACTTCGACGATTACAACACTCCACCACACTATAATTTGCGAAATGAATGATTTTTAATTGTGACGTGGAATCTCCATGTTATTTCACATCCCTTCAAAAAATACTGCATACCATTTCTGTTCCAAGAAAAAACCTCTTGTTTTTTTGCAAAAATGTTTCAACGTTCCACTGCGTCATCGATTCATGGTTCGACATTCACCAAAATCCTGGTTCCAAACTAAATAAGGTTCCAAACGCCTAATTCACACTTCCGCTGAGCCTTCTCTGATGATTCCAAACCATTCTCATCAAAGCACTATCCTCGCGATTTTTTTATGATGTCTCAAAGCTCCTTGGTGCGGCTTCTTCTTGTCATGTACACAGCCTCTACACGGTTTAGGTTCACATAGATTTTGACTACTTCAACTGTTTATTACAGTTTCCAAAAATGATGTCAATTACTTAAGTATTATGCTCCAATGCTCCACAAATCAGGATGGCTAAACAATTTCAACACTCCAGCTATCAACAACCAAATGATTAACATTTATACAGATTTTTAATTCATATCTATAAGCTCAATTACTCACAGTCCTCACGGATTCATGAAAATGATAGAAATTACTGCTAACAAACACAGATTTCAGTCACTTCCAAATTTGAATTACACAGGCTAGTATGAGCCAGGATATTGCTTGATGTTATATTCCATTTGGCCTCTCTCTGTTCTTCTCATCTGCACATAATCCTATGATTTAATTCTACCGATTTCACCTGCACACATGTATTATGCAGAAACATTCTAATATATATATGATTTATAATTCATCATACAATACACACCACATAAACTCAGAAATTGAGTTCTCTATATTAATAAACATATATTTAAAAAAATAATTCCATTCTAGCCTGATCTTCTCTATCAGTGGCCTCTTCATCTATTCTCTGGCCCGTAGGCTTCACAATCCAAAACTTTTCTTCCTCCTATCTGATCTATTTTTTAATGCCTTGAGGCTTATCATTTTATACAAAATATTCAATAACCAATTCTAGTTCAGATCCTCTATCTTCTCAACAAAATCCTGAATATCCTCTAAGTCCTCTTTTGACTCAACTAATCCCTAAGGATCCTCTCACATCCACAAAATCATGAAACCAATTCCTAATCTAAGGTTTTCAATTAATTCCCAAATTGCTCAATCTCTCAACTATCTTAATTCTCTCATTTCTCCAACATTCGAGAATATTTAAAAAATGGCTCACAATATTTAATTAATTTCTATTCTAAATATCTCTCATTAAAATCACTCGAAAACATTAATAATTACATTAATTTAATACATAGGAATCTAACTTTCTTAAAATCATAAGACCCCTATGTCTACTAAAGTACAATGAGCTTTCTGAGCCAAATACTCCTGCATCAGACTCCCAAGGTTGAAAATAATCATGATCTCAAGATCATGTGCTTCTAATATTTGACTTCCTGGATCCCATACCTTGTTATGTAATTTGTTGTTTATTGTTGTTGTTATTTACTGGTTTTCTCCAGGTCTCCACACTTTATGTTGCTTTGCTTCACTAGCTATGCTTTTATAGTCTGCTACTGTCTTTCTCTTGCTGCTGCTTCTTTGCTTTCCTGCTGCTATCTTCCTTTGAGACACTTTCATCATTATCCTTCTTATCAATTCAATTTCTTTGTCTAATATATATTTTGACTGTTGATTATTTTCACCTCTTGATTTCTTAAATTTTATTCTTACTGCTGCACTTTCATCCTTACCCTCTTGTTTACTATTGTCTTGCACCTTTTTAGTTTTTGCTACATTGTCTTCCAAGACAATCTTCTTCTTCTATTTACTACAACTGATAACTTCTTCCTGATTGTCACTTATGACAATTTCTTTGTCTTCTTTCTTCAACAATTCCTTGGACTGGTACATAGTCTTCCATTTACTACTATATCCTTCTCTTTTCTTTAGTTTGTTGCTTTTGTCCTCTAACTCTTGCATCTTCACATTCTGCATTTCTTCAAGCTCTTTCTCTTCCATAGTTACCTCTTCTTGCATGAAATCTTGACTTTCCAACATTATTTCCAGCACTCTAATATCTTTTTTCCATGGATTGAATACTTCCATATATTCTTCTTCTTCCTTCTTTACTTGACTGCTCACCTCTGTCAAATTTTCTCCAGCATCTGCAAGAAAACCTGTAATCATAAAAAAATCATTAAAATTAAAATCATAAGATATTTGTGTCTCTTCTTCCTCTAGCAACATTTTAGCTTGCTGCTCTGATTTTTTTTTTCTCTATCAACTCTTCAGTATGTTGATTCTTTAAAGAACTTTATAAATAATTCTCGAGATTTTCAACTAGTCTCTCCTCCACATCATCTGCTCTAATGATTTCTCTCTATCCTGGTTCATAATTATGAATTCCTTCCTCTGTAATCATACTATCATACTCTGAGTTTTCCAGTAAATACTCCAGCAATGTAATTTATCTTTGACATTTCTTAAATTCTTCATCATCACTTATAATCCCTGCATTTCTACACAAATTGTCAGTTTGAAAATCACAAGGTTCAACAGTCTCAACTTTTTCTTCACATATCAACTATTCAAATTGAATCTCATCTCCTTTTTTCACAAGAAATTGTTCCTATGTTGTAACAACTTCAAATATCAATGCATTACTAAGTTATTTCTACTACAATAAATCACTGCTTTTCTCATTTAAGAGACATTATTCATCATTACTCTCTGCTTCAGAGTATTTATCTTCCGAAAGATACTCTTCCATACTTTCATCAATTTTTATGACAGTTTCAAATATTTTTCATCATCTTCTCCACATCTTGCAAACACATACAAACTATGAGTTTTAAAAACACAAGGGTCCATAGCCTCATCTGCTTTCCTTGTCAACATATCTTCGAATTGTTCTAAACTATTCCAATAGTCCATGAGATCTTTCTCATTATTCTCTTCACCCAGAATTTCACCCTATTCTGGTTTACAAATGGAAACTTCCATTTTTTACTCTGCTTCTCTGAGTTTTTCTATCAACTTCTTCACTTGTTTTTTTTGTAGCTTTCTCTGTAATTTAGTCCACTTCACTGCCTTTTTCTTCAAAACCAAACCTTGTATTCGGTTTTCTTCTATCAGCATTTGTTGACCGGATAAATCAATCTTGTGGACAAGATCGATCTCCCTAGTACCAAAAGGTAATCTAGCAACAAACAGCCAAACAAACCTATCTTTCTCTAGACATATGCAATTTACAAAAGAGTACTATAAAGGTGTTAAGGTCTTACCATAGATCCAATGCTTGTTCGAAGTAGTTGTCCCTCGGTCACTTGAAGGAGTTATATTTAAAGACCTACAGTCACAAACAAGCAAACATTAAATATCACCTGCATAGTAAATATTATAAATCATGCCTATCATGGTGATCAAGGAATCCATGAAATAAACAGTTAATTAACAACTTATTGAGAAAAATGAATTCATTTGTATTAACTTTGAAAGAAGGAAAACCTTACAACCTTAGCCTTGATGTTGAACAGGCCTTCCCGAGGTCCGAAGCAGGAATCTCCTCTACTCTGACAAGCCTTTCACTCTCCAACCGAGATAGATAGAGGTATGTGATCTCTCCTCACAAAATCTCAGTTAAATGAGTTTGAATCCCAACAACACTTTACCTCAAACAATTCTAAAGCTTGAAATCCCCTTGAGGCGACCCAATGCCTCTTTCTATAGTGCAAAAGAGGAGGTTTCAGTTCCAACTATGAAGGGAGATAATACTCCTTCAAAGGGATAAGCTCCTCACATCAAGGGGTTAGCTCCTTAAGGCAAGGGATACATGAACCTCAAAAGAGCAGTTTTGCCACTGCAAGATTCCTTCTAGAGGCTTCTAGAATTTACTGAAAGTGAGATTTTTGAGTTTAATTGCACCTTTTTAATCTTTTACAGGGGCACGCACCCATAACACAGAGAAATTTCATTTAGGTACGCAGGCGTTATGAACATTAGGTGCGGGACCACAGGCAAGACAAAGAGAAAGTGTGATACCAGAGTTAAGGAGATTTTTAAGAACTTTTCTCTTATTTTTAAGGCTTGACATGAGGAACTGATGTGTTAGAATTGCAAAGGAGGAAGTATGAGTGATAATGAGCTCATACTGACAATGAAATTTGAAGGTGACAATTTTCAGTGTAACAGCATTCTTAACACATTAAATTCTTTTCTTATTTCAGTGATTTTTTTGTCAAGTTCTTCTTGACTCATCCGTTTCCTGTGGATTACTTTAGTACTTTTTTTCTTTATCTTGTAGCCTTCTTATGAACCTTCCATATGACTTTCCATATCCATCTTGAATTATTTGTGAGCTTCTATTCCTACAACCAATCAACTTCCTTCTGAGTTGATCTTCTCACCAAACTTCTTCTTTCTCTAGTTTCCAAGTCCTCTTTTCCTTAGAACTTGCACTGAGCAATCTTGCTCTCTCTTTGGTTGATATACTCACTTCTCTTAAGGAATCCTTTGTCCCTATTTATTCCAAGCCTTAGCTAGAATAAGGTTCTGCTACAATCTCTAAGAACTTCCAAAAGTTCTTCCTACAGTTTTACTGTTGTAGTCTTGTGACAAACTTTGCCATTCATTCAACTGCTGCAGCCTTTCATACCTTTGTAATAAATTTATGTCCCGGCTAGTTGTATCCTACAAGCATGAAACTTTTTCACTCCTTTGATCTATTTCAATCTATAAAATACCATTAATTAATCAAAATTTATGCATACCATCTTCCCAACATCATATATCTTTAGGATCTGCTTATCTTCTGGTCTTCCTCTGAACCTCTGCTATCTTTGTTATGACTATCATAGTCATATTTTTTCTCTATATTCATGAGTTCCTCACTCAATCACTATCAATTACACTAAATCTCTACAATAATAAGTCATCCTTGTTACAACTTACCTCACCAATCCTTTCTCTGGATTTGGTCTTTTGGCAAACACTAGTCCCTTCAATGGAACCTTCTTTTGAGCATTTCTCTCTGCTCCTTCTAGGCTTTAACTCTTCTGCACTTTTGAGAGAAAAATTGTCCCTTTTATCCAAACTTTGTTGGAATTATTCAAGTTTCTTCTCCACACTTTTCTTTCACTTAGAACTTTTACCAGCTTCCTTCATCACTACTCTTAAGGCTGTGATCTTCTTTTCTCGAGATTCTCTTCAACTGTCTGCAACCTGAATTCTGCAAACATAATATTCAAACCAAATTAAAATAACACATAACACCTCACATTCAAGATCCATGTGTGATCTTATTTCACCCCTCATTTTCACTTTGAATGGATTTTTCTCTAATTCCCTGCTTCTGCAAATTCTTCGAATATTCTGCTACACTTTATCTCTAAGTGTATGTTGTCTATCATATTCAAATTTGATCTTATTTTCCTTTCTGTCATCACCATTGTACCTATATACACATCTTTCAAAACATAAGTCTATTAATATTCAAAGCACATTTGCTTTATTTAATCACCATCACACACAGAATCTCCTCGTTCTGCTTCATTGTCAAATGTCTTCTACATATTCAACTCTACAATATTCATTTATAAAAATTACCATTTATCTGCTCTGATACCACAAATGGTGTAGCATACGCCGCACATACCCACAATAGGCATAAGAAATACATAATTTCACCCATATGTCACAAGATAACTCCAACAGTGGATAATTCTCATGAGGAATTAATTTCCTTTCTCACAATTGTGATTATAAACCACATAAAATACCCACTTTATGAAATTTATATCTATGTTTTCGAATTTGGTTAAAACCCAAAGTGCCAACATATATATGTTTAGGCCCACAGCTATTTCCAATGCACCTTTACCTAAATATTTTTATGCTTCCGTCAATTCGACGAATATCGGACTCCAACGAGTACGACACTCCACCACACTATAACTCATGAAATTAATGGTTTTTAATTGATATGTGGCACCTCCACGTTATTTCGCATCCCTTCAAAAAATAGTGCATACCATTTCTGTTCCATGCGAAAACCTCTTGTTGTTTTGCAATATTGTTTCAACATTCCGCTGCATCATCGATTCATGGTTCCAGGTTCACCAGAATCCTGGTTCCAAACTAAATAAGGTTCCAAATGCCTAATTCACACTTTTGTTGAGCCTTCTCTGATGATTCCAAACCATTTTCATCAAAGCACTATTCTCACGATTTTTTTATGATGTCTCAAAGCTCCTTGGTGCGGCTTCTTCTTGGCATGTACACAGCCTCTACACGGTTTACGTTACATAGATTTTGACTACTTCAATTGTTTATTAAAGTTTCCAAAAATGATGTCGATTACTCAGGTATTATGCTCCAATGCTCCACAACTCAGGATCTAAACAAATTCAACACTCTAGCTATCAACAACCAAATGATTAACATTTATATAGTTTTTTAATTCATCTCTATAAGCTCAATTACTCACAGTCCTCACGGATTCATGAAAATGACAGAAATTCCTGCTAACAAACACAGATTTCTGTCACTTCCAAATTCAAATTACACAGGCTTGTATGAGCTAGGTCATTTCTTGATGTTATATGCCATTTGGCCTCTCTCTGTTCTTCTCATCTACACACAATCCTATGATTTGATTCTGCCGATTTCACCTGCACACATGTATTATGCAGAAACATTCTAATATATATATATATGATTTATAATTCATCATACAGTACACACCACATAAACTCATAAATTGAGTTCTCTATATTAATAAATAGATATTTACAAAAAGAATTCCATTATGGTTTGATCTTCTCTATCAATGGCCTCTTCATCTATTCTCTGGCATGTAGGCTTCACAATCCAAACCTTTTTCTTTCTCCTATATGATCTATTTTTTAATGCCTTGAGGCTTATCATTTTATACAAAAGATTCTGTAACCAATTTTAGTTCAGATCCTCTATCTTCTCAAAAAAATCCTGAATATCCTCTAAGTCCTCTTTTGACTCAACTAATCCCTAAGGATCCTCTCTCATCCAAAAAATCATGAAACCAATTCCTAATCTAAGGTTTTCAATTAATTCCCAAATTGCTCAATCTCTCAACTATCCTAATTCTCTCATGTTCTCTAACATTCGAGAATATTTACAAAATGCCTCACAGTATTTAATTAATTCCTATTCTAAATATCTCTCATTAGAATCACTCAAAAACATTAATAATTACATTAATTTAATACATAGGAATCTAACTTTCTTAAAATAATAAGACCCCTATGTCTACTAAAGTACAATGAGCTTTCTGAGCCAAATGCTTCTGCATCACATAGCTTGCAGCACCCCTCAAGGACATCACCAAAAAGGGGGATTTCTGATGGACTAATGTTGCGCAAAGGACCTTTGACAGGCTCAAAGGAGGTGATGAGTAGTTGTCAAGTGTTGGCATTGCCGGATTTCACGCAACCCTTTGGGCTGGAGTGCGATGCTTTAGGAGATGGGTTAGGAGCAGTTTTGATGTAGGGATGAAATCCTGTCACTTTCGAGAGTCAAAATTTGTTTCCACATGAGAGGCTATCCCTGATATATGACAAAGAGATGTTGGTTATCATGCATGTGTTGGCCAAGTTTCGACAGTACCTGGTGGGTATCAGATTTCGAGTGAGGACTGACCACAACAGTATCCGTTTTTTCCTTAAGCAGAGACAGTTGCAGGAGAGGAAGTAGAAGTGGGTGAGAAAAATCCAAGCCTATGAATTTGACATCGAGTATGTCAAGAGGAAGAAAAATCTAGTGGTGGATGCCTTGTCATGGAGGCTAGCAGCGTTTTCCTTTCTGATCCTTGATGTAGATTGTAGAGCCCAACTATTGGTGGAGTATTCCAAGGATTGTTTTTCTTGTGAGGTGTTGGATGGGTGGGTGATAGATGATAGGTATAGGATGATAGATGAGGTCATCTATTACCGAGACAGGATTTATTTGATGGGTAGCTCCTAGCATAGGGAGTATATCTTGCATGTGACCCATGACTCACTACTTTCAGGTCATCATGGGTTCACCAAGACTTACACGGCCATTCAGGAGAGGTTCTCATGGAGAGGTGTCAAGGAGGACGCACTCCGGCATGTCAGGGAGTGCGAGGTTTTCCATAGGAACAAAGGGGAGTTGAGTCATCTCACAGGTTTTATACAGTCGCTCCTCATTTCAAAGGGGAAATGGGAGAGCATCTCCATGGATTTCATCACAGGGTTGCCCATGGTGCAAGGCAAGGACTGCATATTTGTAGTCGTGGATCGACTGAAAAAGTATGCACATTTTTTCGCTATCTCCGCGCGATACAGAACTTCACAAGTGGCCGAGTTGTTCTTCAGGGATGTTTTTAGGCTCCATGGTCTCCCAAAGACCATAGTCAGTGATAGGGACAACTGGTTCATGGGCAGATTTTGGCAGGAGTTGTTTTGTTTTTTGGGTACCAATTTGACACCCAGTACCAGTTATCACCCACAAACGGATGGTTAGACAGAGATAGTGAACAAGTGGCTAGAGGGATACTTGGAAATTATGTATCGGGGCAGAACAAGGTGTGGTTTCACTAGCTCCACTTGGGGGAATACCACTACAACATGAAATTCCATATGTCAATCGGTATGTCTCCGTTTTGCCTTGTATGAATATCATGCTCTAACTTTCCTTGATGTTATGTTTGGAGCAAGCAAGGCCCCACTGGCCATATATTGGATCCAAGAGAGCCAAGATATCCTCCAGGCTCTCAAGGATAACCTGGCCACAGTGCAGAACCAGCAAAAGATGTATGCATACATAGGCCACGTAGAGAGACATTTTGAGGTAGATGACTTGGTTTACCTCCACCTTCAGCCATGCAAATAGTCCACGTTAAAGCATAAGGGAGAAGAGAAGCTCAAACCTCACTTCTATGGGCCATAGAGGGTGATTCGAAAAGTTGGTGAGGTGGCATATGAGCTAGAGCTACTAGCACGGAGCCGGAGCCATAACATCTTCCATGTCTCATGCTTGAAGAAAGATCTGGGACAACAGGTGACTTCCACTATGGATCTCCCACCTACAGATGATGAGGGGAATTTGGTGTTACAACGAGAAGCCATTCTAGACACTCGGGAGATACATCTGAGGAGAAGGACATTCAAGGAATATCTGATCAAGTGGAGGAACCTTCCATATGAGGATGTCACTTAGGAGGGGGAGAAGATCGTACAACATCCATCCTTGCAGTTTGTTAAGGACAAGCAACATTTTTGCAGGGAGGACTGTAATATTCCCAATTAGCAAATAACTAATTGGAATATTCATTTTTTATTAATTTTTTCTTTTCTTAAGTTTAATAGGAAATAAAGGGCCGAGGGGACCCATGAATAAAATATTAAAATAAAAGCACTTTCCTAAATTCACTGGGTAGATTAATTAAAAGGTGAAGTGGGACCCATGAGGTCAAGTGAAAACATAGGATAGGAGGCACTTAGAACAGCACAATGGCAGCGTGGGCCCAAACAACACAGTGGCAATGTGGGAGAGGCAGTGCAGCACAACAGTGTGACACAGAGGGACAATGCAGCATAGGTGGGCCCAAGGGAATTTAGGGGTTCACAAGCATAAAAGGAGAGGAAGGAAACCTTTCTCATTCATTCTTTCATCTTATGATTTTCTGTTTGTCAAGACTAGAGCACGCTCAAGCTATTTCGCTGAGTCTGGAGTGATGTTTAGCACAAGGGTGTCTCCGAGCGGAGAAAAAAACCTTGTCCTTGGGGGAATTCGAGTGTCCACTCAGTAGAGGAGCCATTCCACTAGTTTTTGGAGATAATCATCATGATTTTAGCCATAGGATTACACAACCACTTCCAGGGAAACGTAGTATTCCAGGGGGATTACGCAGTCAGAGAGGAGAGCAGCTCCAGGGGAGGAGAAATTCATGAGATTTTAGTTTGGGAGATTGTGAGGGGATCAACCCTTCCATGGATGAGTTCTTCGGAGAGTTGGAGGCCTTTATTTCAGTTTTCTCATCACAGAGGCCATCGTACCCAACATGAGAGCGTAGCCATCCATAGAGGGTCAATTTCCAGGGTCATCCTTTCCAGAATTCATTCGTGGGTTATTTTGGGTTTTTGGAGGAGAAATCGATGACTGAGTTTCAGAATTTTCCGAGCAGCAGATCAGCCCCATCTTGTAGTCCCTTTCTAGCCAGCAACAATATTTTCCAACAGGACTGTGTAGAGGAGGAGCAGCATAGAGAATATATTGACCAGAGTTTCTGATAAAGGAGGGAGTGATCTTTCAGCCTGCCTTGAGCAGACCAAGGTGCTATCATTATGAGTACACTTTGTATATGTTACTCATTTCAGAAATTTAATAAAATGGCTTAGTTGTTTTGGTTTTTTTGCTGTGCTTCCTATGTGTGTCTCTATATGTTGTAGTTTTTGTTTATGCTGCTTTGTATTACTCTCTATTTCCTATTAGGAATATTACACCTTGTCTTGGTTATCCACTCAGGTTGGATAATAGAAATGGCACAAAGACATGCTTCCACATCCTCATCCTTTATTGAGAGTGCATCTGCAACAACATTTTTCTTCCCTTTTTTGTAGATAATTTCAAAGTCATAACCCAACATCTTTGTGACCCATTATTGTTGCTCTTCGGAAGATAATTTTTGTTCCAAAATTTATTTAAGACTATCATGATCTTTTTTTACCTTGAAGTGTCTTCCCATTAGGTAAGGTTGAAATTTCTTTAGTGCATGTAGTATTTGTTGAAATTAAACAAGAAAATGCACCCCATACTAGTGTGGGATTCTAGGTCACACATGAGTGAGGAATTCTAGTGACACACTAGTGAGAATGTGGGCAACCAATTTTTAAATAAATTGGAAAATAAATTGTAATATTATCTCAGAAGAAATTCTAATAGTTAGCTAAGTGTGATAGACTTAGTTAGCTCAATAATTTTGAGTTGAGGGTCAAAGGATAGGCATGTAGAGTGATTATATTATTTACAGGGTCTAGTTGCAGTTATAGAACTAGTGTGGTGTGAGTGCAATCAGTTAACTCAAATTAATTGATTTAAAATCAATTTAACTAGTTCTAACTATTATGAGCTAGTGGAAGATCAAGTGAATTAAAATAGATTTAATTCACAAGTAGTGATCTACTAAGTAAATGATGATTCACTATTAATAGTTGCATACATGTCAATTATGATCAAGACCCAGTTGAGACAAAGGCTAAAGGCAATTAAAATATCATTTGTATTTTTAGCGAACTTCCCACGTGCAGTTATAAAGCCACAAGAAGCCCAAGATGGATTTCGTAGTCAAGGAAGGTTGAAATTCATATTTAATAGGAATTATTTTTCCTAGGGATTGCATCAGCAAGGCAGGCCGAGCGTAGGCAAGAAATTGGCTATGTATTGGTCCATATTTGCCTAGATCAGTGTGAGACAATTGGTTGAGTGTATGAGGTTGTGGTGAGCACACATACATTATATTGTTTCATGATTCCTTGGTTGATTATAAAATAAATATGGAGGGGTTTTGAGAAGTTTCTTTCCCTAGGAAAATCATGTGTTATGCGATTGATTTAATTATTTATCTTACTTGCATGTGATTGAGTGAACATGATTTATATTCCACAAATATTGTAGAAGGATTCAATATATTGTTTTAGTAAATTTCATGATCGGATTGAATCCATTGGTGTAATTTTTACATGGTATCATAGTTTTGTTAGAGATTTTCTACATGGTATCGGAGTGCTAGGAATCACAATAGTGGAGAATAAATTGAGTTTGTGTTGATCAGTATTCAAATTTACAGATACTTTCTTTGGAGATAGAAGCGGATCAAGATTTCTTTCAATGGCTTGAGACTCGAATATGCACTCGAGGGCATTTTGAATTATATTTCATAGAAGGACAGGATGGAGGCAATGTTGCAAGACAATGGGTTGAGGGAATTCATAGAGAATGATATTCCCAAGCCCACAGCAACAGATGCCCAAATTCTTGATGCATGGCAGAAGAAGGTAGTAAAGGCGAGGAGGATCTTATTAGAGGGAGTTTGAGATCATATTGTCTCGAGTCTCCATGGAAAGGAAACTCCATATGCTATATGGAAGGCCTTCAGAGATCTGTTTCAAAGCAGTAGTGACCACAGAAAATTGGCACTCAATAACAAGCTTAGGAAAATAAAAAGGGAGAAGGATGACACAATCCAGAAATACATAACCAAGTTCACTCAAATTCGAGATGAGCTTGGAAGTGTTGGGATTATTGTAGCTAATGATGACTTGGTGAGCCTAGAACTTCTAGGCCTTCCCGAGAGCTAGCATAGTTACCAGGACTCTCTGAATGGGAGGGAGAAGTTACCATATTTGAAGCGACTATTGTCGGATTTGGTACAAGAAGATTTTCAGTGGAATACCAGGGATGGATCCTCGTCCAAGACTGATGGTGAGGAAAATTGTGCCTTGGCTCGTAAGGCAAAGAAGGGTAAGGGGAAGAAGTCCCATTCCAAATTCGAGACCGACAAATAAGGAAAGAAGCGTGACATGTAAAAGGTGAAATGTTTTCACTGTCATGATCATGGACACTATGCCACAAATTATCCACAAAAGAAGAACAACAACAAGAAGTCTCTGGGAGCTATAGCGGGTGAAGCTTTGGCCTCAAAGTTTGAGTTGGAATTTTCTCTCATCGCATGCATGGAATCAACTGTGATGTGATCCATGTGGTACTTGGATAGTGGAGCATATTTTCACATGATGGGAAACAAAGAACTCTTTAATAGCTTGGAGGAGAAGGATCTTCAAATGCACATCAAGATGGGTGATGACGGGAGGTATAGAACTACCAGGATTGGTACAGTTACTTTCCAGAGACAATCAGGTAAAACTTTCATATTAAAATATGCCATGCATGTACCAGGCTTGAAAAAGAATTTAGTTTCAATTTCTATGTTGGAGGATCTTGGATATGATGTGGTTTTCAGTGAAGGAAAGGTGTTCCTTCATTACAAAGCCACAGGACAGGTAAAGAAGAACGAGGTTCATGTGAAGAACCTCTACAAATTTGATGTAGATGGCTGCGTAGCATTGAGCAATAAATCAGGGAAGGTGATGAGCCGAGATATAGGTGAGTTATGGCACATGATATTGGGCCATATACACCATAGTTCTTTGAGGATCATGCAAAATATTTCTACAGGTCTTCCAAAGGGTACTATTGTGCATATAGACACATGCAAGGGATGTACCATGGGGAAGTATACTAAATCCAATTTTCATGAGAAGGAGAACCAAGCAGCGACAATCCTTGAGAGAGTTCACTCAAACGTGTGTGGACCATTATTTACAGCTTCCACATAAAATCACATGTATTATGTGATTTTTGTTGATGATTTTTCTAGAAAGTGTTGGATCTTCTTTCGGCAGAAAAAATATCAGACGTTCTCCAAGTTTTGTGAGTTCAAATCACTAGTAGAGAAAGATACAGGGAAGAAGTTGAAGGCTCTAAGGACGACAATGGTGGTGATTATATCTCTAATGAATTCAAGAACTTACGTGCCAAAGAAGGAATTCAGAGAGAATTGATTGCACCTCATAAGCCACAATAGAATGGGGTTACAGAAATAAAGAATAGAACAATTGTGGGAGCATCACGGGCTATGTTACATGATCAGGGCCTACCGTTGCATCTCTAGGCAGAGGCATGCGAGACAGTGGTATTTGTGCAGAACCGTACTCCTCATCGGATAATTGGCATGAGTACACCAGTGGAGGTTTTTTCAGGTAAGAAACCAGATGTTTCATATTTTAAAATTTTTGGCTCATATGTCTATTGCCATGTGACCAAAGATGCTAGGAAGAAGCTAGAACCAACATCAGAGGTTGGTATATCTGTGGGGTACATTGATACTCCCCACAACTATCAGGTGTATTTTCCAGCTAACATGACGACAATTGTTAGGAGAGATGTTAAATTTGATGAGGAGAAAGCCATGTGATTGTCCCTTGAAAGGGATCTTAAATTTCATGTAGATGAGGAACTCTTAGTTCCAAAGGATGAACCTCAGTATGTGGAGTAGCCACAAGCAGAAGATGATGGAGTGGTGGAAACCACTCATGCAAAGAAATCCATTAGAAATGGTAGGATGTGCACCACAGAGGCTGAGAGATTGATGCTAGATGCGATAGAGCATGTAGGTGCACCTATATCACAGTGCAGGCAGAGAAGGTCCCCAGACAGGTACACTGGATACATGGCTCTTATGAGTGAGTGTATTTTGATAGAACCATCCTATTTTGAGAAATAAGTGCAACAACCAACACGGGTTGATGCCATGGTTGAGTATGACCCCATTATCAAAAACAGTGCATGGGAAGTGGTCCCAAGACCAGTGGGAAAGTTAGCGGTTGGATCCAAGTGGATCTACAAGGTGAATAAAGCAGCAAATGTGAGTGTGGAGAAATACAAGGCTAGATCTGTGGCCCAAGGATTCTCAGAGGTAGAGGGGATTGATTATGAGGAGACTTTTGCACCGGTTGCAAGGTACTCATCGATTAGATCCATCCTTGCACTCTCAACGCAGATGGAGTGGCAGATACATCAGATGGATGTAAGGATATCCTTTCTCAATGGAGTTATTGAGGAAGAAGTGTACATTGAGCAGCGAGAATGTTTTGAGACCTTTGACAGGGAGTCGCATGTGTGCAAACTCAAGAGAGCACTGTATGGGCTAAAGCAAGCACCTCGTGCTTGGTACACCAGCATCAACAACTATTTCATTGGGTCGGGCTTCACAAAGAGTGAAGAAGATGTGAACCTATATCATATTGTGGTTGTGGTAATATTTTCATTATTGTACTTAGGTAGATGATCTTATACTGACAAGTGATGAGAAGCTCATAACTTCTTGCAAACAGGATCTTGCAAGAGAGTTTGAGATGAAGGACATGGGGATCTTGCAATATTTCCTTGGCTTGGAAATATGGCAAAGATATGGGGAGCTATTTGTATCTTAGGGCAAGTATGCCAATGATATTATGAGGAATTTCCACACAGAGGGAAGAAAACCAATCGAGACTCATCTTGTATGAAACTCGAGGAAGGAGGGTGCTACTTCATGTGAGGTAGTGGTTGTTGTGTTTACAGGCAACTTGTGGGTTCACTTATGTATTTGGTGAACACATGTCCAGACATATGCTACGTAGTTAACCAACTTATTCAAGCTACGGTTAAGCCTACCAAGCTCTTTTGGAAGGTGAGGAAGCATGTGTTGAGATATATTAGGGGCCCTACAGAGTATGGAGTATGGTACAAAGGGACAAACAGAGTGAAGCTTCAAGGCTTCACCGATGTAGATTGGGCAGGTAGTCCATCAGACAAGAAGACCACATCAGGGGGGATCTTCATCATAGGGTCAGCATTAGCTTCTTGGTATAACAAAAAGCAGAGATCAGTTTCACTCAGTTCAGCCGAGGCATAGTACATGGTCTCTACTCAGGTTGCATGTGAGGCCATATGGATGAGAAATATACTTGTTGGGAGGGAAAAATTTAAGAATGGAAGTTTATCCTAAAGTTTAGCAACCTTGGCGAATCTCACTAGTTCCTAATATCCAAATTTTAAAATGTTTGATGATAATTTTGTAAAAATGTTTAGATTTATAATAATTTTATATTATACAATATATAATATTGGCGATTTTTAAGGTCAAAAATTTTTATACTATAAAAATTGGGCGAATTCATTTTTAGAAAAATGGAAATTGGAGAATCGTTTTTTTGGAAAAAGCATGGAATATTAGCCCACCTACGAATGTTAGCCCCTAAAATTTTCCCTGCTTGTTGGTTTGGTTGGTCATCAGATGGATCCGACGGTGATACATTGTGATAACCAGAGTTGCATAAAACTCTCGGTTAATCCAATATTCCATGACAGCTACAAAAATGTTGACATCTGGTACCACCATCTCAGAGATTATGTTCAGAGGCACATTATGTTGTTGCAGTACATTCCCACGAAGGATCAGGATGTAGATATCTTGATGAAGGTGCTTGCGAAAATAAAATTTGAATACCATAGAGCTAGGATCAAGGTAGCCGATAATTCCTTTCTTGTTGAGGGGAAGTGTTGAAATTCAACAAGAAAATGCACCACATACTAGTGTGGGATTCCAGGTCACACATGAGTGAGGAATTCTAGTGACACATTAGTGAGAATATGGGCAACCAATTTTTAAATAAATTGGAAAATAAATTGTAATCTTATCTCATAAGAACTTGTAATAGTTAACTAAGTGTGATAGAATTAGTTAGCTGAAGAATTTTGAGTTGAGGGTCAACGGATAGGCATGTAGAGTGATTCTATTATTTACAGGGTCCATTTGCAGTTGTAGCACTAGTGTGGTGTGAGTGCAATCAATTAGCTCAAATTAATTGATATAAAATCAGTTTAACTAGTTCTAACTGATTGATGAGCTAGTGGAAGATCAAGTGGATTAAAATAGATTTAATTCACAAGTAGTGATCTACCAAGTAACTGGTGACTCACTATTAATAGCTGCATACATGTCAACTCTGATGAAGACCCAGTGGAGAAAAAAGATAAAGGAAATTAAACTATCAGTTGTATTTTTAGAGAACTTCCTAAGTGCAGTTATAAAGCAACAGGAAGCCCATGATAGATTGCACAGTCAAGGAAGGTTGGAATTCCTATTTAATAGGAATTATTTGTCCTAGGGATTGTGTGAGAAAGGCAGGCTAAGGGTAGGTAGGAAATTGGCTATGTATTGGTCCAATTTTTCCTAGATCAGTGTGAGACACATTAGTACATTTGGGGGAAATTCCGACACTTGGTTCCGACGCTTTTGACCAAATGTCGAAAATTTCCCCAAATTATTTCAATCCCGCCCGAAACCGTCGTTATACCAACGTTTAGAGAAAAGTGTCGCAATACCTACACTTAGACAAAGTGTCGCAATTGCGACGTTTGGAGGAAGACGTCGCAATTGCGACACTATGCCCCAAAGCGTCGCTATTGCGACAGCTGCCTCCAAACGTCGCAAGTGCGACACAATGTCTAAGTGTCGCAATTGCGACGTTTGGAGGCATCCGTCGCAATAGCGACGCTCTTTCCACTGTCTGTATAACGACACTTATATGCACGCTACATAAAAATACGACACTTATATGTGCGCTACATAAAAATACGACACTTATATGCGCGCTACATAAAAATGATTTTATTAAAAACTACATTAACGGTTGATATCACGCGCGCATTCACGCTCCACTCTTGCAGAACAGCATTCGCCCTCAGCTCTTGCAGAACAACATTCGCCCTCAGCATTCGCCCTCAGCTCTTGCAGAACAGCATTCGCCCTCAGCATTCGCCCTCAGCTCTTGCAGAACAGCATTCGCCCTCAGCATTCGCCCTCAGCTCTTGCAGAACAACATTCACCCTCAGCATTTTCCCTCAGCATTCACCCTGAGCTCTTGCAGAATAGCATTCGCCCTCAGCATTCGCCCTCATCTCTTGCAGAACAGCATTCACCCTGCATTCGCCCTCAGTGTTTGCCCTCAGCTCTTGCAAAACAGCATTCACCCTCAGCATTCGCCCTCAGCTCTTGCAGAACAACATTCTTCCTCAGCTCTTTCAAAATGGTAAGTTCTTACTGCAGGCCCTTCCTCCTATAGTAGGGTTGACTCTATTTGGGTTTTTTTGATCAATTCCATTGGATTGTGTTAGGCTATAGGGTTCTCTCTATATTTCTTCCAATGTTCTTTCGGATGAGTTTCAAAGAGGATGTGTAAGATGTGTTTGTGCTTGCATGAATTTGACTCCACCAGTTTCATGAAGTTTAAGCTATGGATTTTAGTTCGAAAAACTCATCCATCTCAACACCCAGTAACAAATTTCCCTTGGTCTGATATATATTGAAGGTGAAGTGCAAAGTGGTAGAGAATGGGAGATCGAAAGTCATCAACTTTATCACAAGGGTAGTACTCCAGATCGAAAGTGATGAGCTTTAGTTCTCCAGATTTGGGGATTTTCTGATATTTGGGGATTTTCTGATGACATACCAAAGGTCACATCCATACAACCATATGAAGGTCAATGTTGAGATCATTCTCATATAGATATAGGTCACTGAAATATAGGGTTAATATCATCATCACTATCCATGGAAACTGAATGGTTACAAAATCTGTGATTGTGGTTGGCTCATTTATAATTATTACCCATTTACAGTAGAGCACAGAAACACTAAATATGGCCCGAGCAGAGCCTTTACAACATGCAATGGAATTGCAACTGCTTCATCAATAACTAATATCTCCACTTGAGAAACCTTTTCATAATCTTGGGGTTGGATATACTGCTGAGCAAACAATTGTAGTTATCATTCGTGCTCCAATATATTAATATACCTTTTACATTGAACTGAAGAAAGGGAAACAAGCAAATGCTAGCCATCATACAATGCTTTGACATAAGATTTTTGAGTGACATACTTGAAAAAAAGAACTCATCCACTGATATTTATAATCATTTGAGTTATTCAAGTTAAACACAATGTCAAGAATCAAGATTCAATACCCTCTATTATATTCATCACCCAATACAAGATTTAAATTTTTCCCAAAGAAACGCTTATTAAATTGGCAGCCATTATTTCTCCCTGCTTTAAAAACCCTAAATTTAAATGAAAACAAGCATTACATTTCAACTACAAAAATCTATTAGTGTTCAAATGTACATGTGTGCATCACTTGTGTAGGGTATTCCTTTTCCACTTTCACATTATCCAAGAATGTGTGTAGTATAGTTCATATTTTTTGTGATTTAGATTATCTTGAAAAAGGAAAGGTAAATTATTTCCCATGAAAAAAGAAGGTTTTCCCTTTTTACTACTGGAAATGGTACAACAAAGTTCCATTTCTACCCGAAACTCCTATGAAACAGGAACCAAATAAAGGCCATGTCCTCGATGGACATCATTTGGCTTTGAAAATGGCCATTGCACCGTGTTGTTTCTTATATTACATCACGATAGTTTCTTAGGTCATTTCTTGTTTCTTGAGATGAAAAGCAACCAAAGAAATTGTGAAGATCCTTTCAATAAATAAATGACCATTTCTCAATCATATCTCAACTATTTTTTATTTTATTTAGTGGTTGCTTACTTTGAGAGAAATTTGACACTTTTATAAGGAATATAACATAAAAACACAAAATGGGAAGGAATTGATGAGGTAGATGACCTTAGTTGTTGTCAATTAAGAATTGATAATACACGATGCATGTTCTGTACTACAAACTAGATTCCTTCCTGGAGTTAGGACACAGAGTATTGAATCAAAGTTGCAGTTTCTAACTTCTTGTATTGGTTCATCAATCTTGAAATTCGGACATTGCATGTCTTCATTGCTTCATGTTTGAATAATTTGCATCATATCGTACAATAGGAAATTAGGAATTATGATTATTATTACTTTATGGATTTGTTAAGTTACTTTTAAGTTTGCATGGTTTGGTGTGAAATTATTCTAGTGTGCCCCTAGGCCCAGGTGAAGGAATGCCAAGGACTGAGAACCCTAGTTTTTAAATGGTATTGTTTCTTATACCCAAAAACCCCTTAACATCACTTCTTATTAGTTCTTAACAATAGTGTTGTAAACAATTTGAGAATTGATATAGAAAAATCTCGCACTTCTCAAGATAAAGTCCTAAAGCTAAAGTGTGATACCATGTGTAATTCAATAGCCCCATTGTCACCTCACCAACCTATTTTCACTTCGGGCTATCTCTCCTCCAACTCAAGGGGGGCTCTCCCTAGTAGATGTTATGGATCTAATGGCCCAACCAAACCAAGTCAAGAGCCCCCTAACTCTCTATGTTTACTAATATCAATCAAAATATTGAACAATAGGGTCAGACATGCATCCTGAAGATAAAATTGCCAGGGTAAATTTGGGTAATTTCAAAGGGAAAGTCCCCAAACACATATAATCAAGGAATTATAACATGATTTCAAACATTAAATATCAACAAAATCGTTTAAAGGATATTGAAAGGAAAAAGGTGATGGAAGATAGAAAGTGCCTTACTTAAATGCTCTAAGGATTTTTGAATAGTTGCTCCAAAAGCTTCACTTCAAGGCCCTTCAAGATCGTCTCCAACAATGCTATACCATCAACTTCAACAATGTTGCTCCAAAAATGTCCTCAAGGTCTTCACAACAAGTTTACTAGAAGTTTCTCCAACAATATATTCAATAAGGTCTTCATTTTCAACTCGTCTCTTGTTTGGGTGCCTTAATGTGCAATGATATGTTTCTAGGACTGAATTCAATGCAAGGCATATTTGAAACTCTAACTCTGTCTTCCGGTGTCTTGTTAGAAATTATTTCAGCTTTCATTTTGTGTTTTCAAGTTAGATATTGTTTTCAAGTTTTTACATTTATAATTTTATTGCAATGTGGCAGACTGATCAGGGAAGTACAGGAACAACCCCGAGACGGGATGATCGCGGAAAGAGGCCAGCAGAAGAACATGTAAAGTGCTAGCATTGCTCTATCTTCAGGTATTTTAGTTATTTACATAATTGAAATAATATTAATTTTGTTCAAATATTCAAACACCTAGCCATGGTACGCCTGATGATTCCCTCTATGAGGAAGAGCTTTCTTCATCCCTATCTCCAGTGCTCTTGTTGCGAAAAAAGGCACGAAATGCAAGTTCAGAATTTGATACTTTGATAGATGCACCTCAAACACCTGAAATATAAGAGAGGATAAAACAAATTATGACCCAGCTAGAAACATATCAGGTAATAATAAAAATTCAAAAGGATATTTTTTTTGTTCTGCATGAGTTTAATTGTGATAGTTTTATTTTTAATTTTTACATTGACTAAACTAACAAAAAGTTCTTTTGTATGTAGCATTTTCTAACACTTGTTGAACCCAGTGTTGGTGGTAGTGGGACACAAGGGCAAGAGATTGCCCAGCAACCCTCTCATACACCTTCTACTCCTTTAGGTGACAGCCAAGAAACACACCCTGCCCAAGCAGACACCTAGCCAACCGCTGAACGTGTTGGTAGTGATGAGGCTGATATGGCCAACTACATTATTGCGTTTCCTAGAGCTACACGTGTCGACTCCACAGGGACCATTAATGGCATGTTGTTGGTGAACGATGAAGGTGTCCCTATAAAGCACGTACAACTCCCAGGTAAATTTTAATATTTTAACTATTTCATGTACTTTATCTAAAACATATTTATCATGATTTTTATTTTTAAATTAATGATAATATCTTCTTCTTTTTTCTGTGTAGGAAAAAATGAGTTCTACAGGTATCTGGAGAGCCATGCGTTGGTAATTTTTGGCCCAACCATACACACAGGGTGGAATTCCCAGAGTTCCAACCTGAAAAAAGAACTTCTAGATTATCTAGAAACCCTTTTTGGGGTCGGCATATTTGACAGAACAGCGGTGGCTCGGGTAGCTGGCAAATATTTGAAATATACCAGGGACACCTATAGGACGCAATTGCAATTTAACCCTAGATATGAGCGTCCTCTCACGGTTCCAGAGAGTGAGTGGAGAGCACTCATCCATGACGGAAAAGAGAAAAGGGCAAAGAAAGAAGGAAAAATGCCAACTGGACCCGCAAGGTAAATTACAACTTTAATTCAATAGCTTTAATTTTCTCTATGTCTAAAATAAAAGTGTGCTACGTCATATCTGACTTCAATATTTTGATGATAGGTTTCCTGACACCTCGAAGGAAACCAAAGCTAGGATTGAAAAAAAGGGCCATCACAAGCTAGGCCAGGGCGGCTACTTGAAATTAGCCGCAAGAATTGTAAGTAGCTAAACATCTTATAATTAATTGTATCGCCTTCCAACGTTTTTGTAATCCTATCAAATATGATTAAAAATACACAATCATATGTAATGTAGGGTGATGACTTCGGAACAGAAACTACAGAGGAAGATAAAAATATCGCTTTCCATTTCGGCTATCAAGTCGTAGTTGAACGTCGCAGAAGCTTGGGGCAGGTCCCAAGATCCAGAATGCCTAATAAGGTAAAACATTAACCTTTCAATATGTTTGTTTTCGTCCATAAATTTAATGTCTAACAACTTTGTTTAAATCAGGGGAGCAGCACTACCGACGAGGCAAGTAACCCAGTTTTAGAGCCAGATGTAGATGATCCTCTCGTGCAACCTGATCATTGTAGTGGGGACCAGGCCGACAATGCTGCTATCAGTGAGGGCCGTGACGGTAATTAATTTCCACTTATAATTTTTTTCTAATTATACCTTGATGGTTGTCCTTATAACGTTTTTTGTTTATATGACAGAGAATGTTTCCCTTGAGGATCTTACCACCAGAGAGGAAGACAGGGCAACAGTCCCAACGGCGACAACTGGTGCACCGGGTAAATAATCTCATTGCAATTTTTTTTATTAATATTACCGAACTAGTTCAATGATATTTAAAAACTGACAATTAAAATTTAATATTATCTGTTTTTGTAGGCGATGCCCCGTCACTGGATGAGACCAGACATCGTGACTACACAACTAGGTCAGCAGTGCGGGTCGAAAGTCACGAAATAGGAGCAGAGCACGATGATATTGATGATGTAATTATGAGCTTTAGAAATAGGAAGAAGAAAAAGAAAATTTGATAATGTAAAATATTGTATTATTATAAGACAAACGTTACCATACTTGGAACGTTTTTTGCGTTATATAAAAAATTCATTTATCATACTATTTTTATGTCAAGCATTAATTTCAATATTTCCTTGCATACTTTTTGTTGAATTGTTTTTTTATTAGTTATTGAATATTTTTTTTATGCTCATGAAAGTAAAAAATGAAATATAGATTGGGTATTGGGGAATTGAGAGTGATGTGAGGGGGGGGGAGGGGCCATAAGAGCTTCCACCTTCACGTGGTTGGCCATGTTTAGTAGAGAATAATTTATTGGAGCGATTTGATCTTGGAGCAAACCTCCCTTGATCCAACGTAGCAACAAAAAAGTCACTGTTGACTTAGTTGCTACTCTTTCAGATCGTGGGAGGCTTGTTCCTATTTCATGTGACTCCAATAAATTGTTCTTGAAACAAAGAGGAGCTTATTCAGGTATGTTTTGACATTTTCAACATATGTTCTAACATTATCATAAGAATGCATCTTAGAGTAAAAAATACTACATCAATTACTTGTATTTATTGTATAGATAATGATGGATTTGATTGACTTGGCAGTGCAGGTACAAATCCTCTTGCATCATGAGCAATACAACTTGTCAACTAGGGTCATGTCCAGGATATTTTTGCTTGTGCGCTTGACCAAGTTCGTAATGTCACATTTTGTAAGTTCCTTTACAGTTCATAATTCAATATTAAGCTTGTTCATGATTATTATCTAGGTTTTTTGTATGTGTTTTTTCATCTATTTGATTGTAAGAAACTCTGCATGTTTCTTGTTGTTCACTATGATTTCTCCCATTACCACTCCCAGGATGAATCCGACTTTATTGTTACATAGGTTACTTTATTGTTACTATGATTTCTCCATTTACGATTTCATAGGTTACATCATGTAAAGTTTTCAATCTCAGGTTGGTGATGAGCTTTAGTTCTTCAGATTTGGGGCTTTTTTAATATTTTCTCCCTCATGTCACTCCTGCATCACCTTGTTGTTTAAGCATGACAATTGTCTACCACTTGTACCAATTGGCACATGTCAATCTCTAAGTGGTGCCACATTTCACCTATTTTCGGCCCACTTGACCACCTGAAAAACTCAAATCCACACACCATGTGTCTTTATCATGGAGTGCCACATGTCTTAGATATTTAGGCCAATAGGCCTTTTGTTATGAAAGAGATCAATTTTTTTTCGTCAACACTTCTTATCTAGGCACGACACCTGTTGCTTGTTTAATCTAATGGTCACAGTCTCTCGGGTTACCTTCTAGGTTTGACATACCACTGGTTTCTGATATATTTCCATGGAATCGGTCTGAAAATACCAGCAACAATCCACACACCTACAAACTTTGATAGACCTGCCATTTTAGTAGCTACATTTCCGCAAATTCCAATACACCTGTCGTTTTACTTGCTGCATTTCGGCAACTGCCAATACACCTGTCGTTTCATTCTCCTGGACTTTGTGTATGTATATTTTTCATATAATTTTATCACGAAGTTGGCTGTAGTGATTTGACATGCCTTTGAATGTTTTTGCAGGTTAGAAGACATTTCAGGCCAGAGCTATTGAATAGACTTGATGAGATAGTTGTATTTGATCCTCTTTCTCGTGATGAGATCAGAAAATTTGCTAGACTACATATGAAAGATGTAGCGATTCGTCTTGCAGAGAGAGGTGTTGCTTTAGGGGTTACAGATGCTGCTCTAGATCTTATTCTTCAGGAAGCCTATGATCCTGTAAGTAATCACTTTGTTTTTCTTTCTTTCTTATTCAGAGTCTATCTTGCCAGGGGATGTGCCCATTATGGTTTGTTATGAGACCGTTGTCAATTTCATCACTGTCCCTCATAATATGTTTGATTGTGTTTATAAATAATAAAAAATTAACTGTACTATGAGTAAGATGATATCTTGAAATAATTCTCATTATAATTTCATAACCTCTGCTCTCACTTGGTGGTGTCTATATCACTAAGTGTGTCTTCTTTAAAATTATAGTTACAACAGAAAATGAACAATCAACTGCACTGTGAGTGATATCTTGTAATAATTCTTATTATAATTTCCTAACCTCGACTCTCACTAGGTGTCTATATCATTAGGTGTATCTATTTTAAAATTATAGTTTCAATGGTAGATAAATTGTTATCTTAAAATTATAGCTTTGATGGTGATACCTTGTGATTGATAATGCAGTTTGAAGCAGCTTTGGCCTTGACTAATATAGTCTCAGGAACCTCTGAGAATACAAAGGTTGTGATTGATTACGGGGCACTACCTATATTTGTGAAACTTCTTACCTCTGGGAATGATAATGTTCAAGAACAGGTTGCACGTTTATTTTAGAGGCATAAAATTATTCTTCCCAACTATCTTTATATGTCTGTAATTTTGGAATTTGATTTTAAAAACTAGTGCCCAACTTTGAGTTCAACTGGTGTTCATGTAAGGCTATTTGGGTTTTGGAAAATATAGCTGGAGACTCTGCAACATTTAGGGATCTTGCCCTCAGTCATGGAGCTCTGAGGCAGGTGCTTGCCCAGTTGAATGATACTGCCAGAATTTCAACGATAAGAAATGCTACATGGGCTTTGTCAAATTTTTGTCGTGGTAAACCCCAACCACTATTCGAACAGGTAAGCAAAATACATTTTCTGCCTCTTCTTCTTAGTTCGCAGATACTGTGGATTTTTTTTATAGATCTTGGTGCTTGGTAGATTTGGACGTAATATGGACCTAGGCACTTGTTCATTACAATGACTCTATCATCAGGTTTTAGAAAATGCTCAGAAATTTGGGTTTCACAAGGGGATTACCCTTGCTTGCAATTATCAATTATCAATCACATTCAAAAAAAGTCTTTTGTAGCATTGTTGAGCTCTTTGTAGGTGAATTTCCGAGGCAATTTCACAATATCTGAGCTAAATTTTTCTTTCCTTTTCAATACTCTGCACTTGTAACAGAACCAGACAAACAATCTAGTGGCCAATGCAACAACAACACCTCATGTTGCAATGCCTACAATTCACCCTCTCTGCACGCATGAATGACTATGGCACCCTCTTTTGTGAACAGGTAATGGAGTTGAAGGTACTGGTTTCCATTAGGATCATGGAATTCAACATCCAAAATAGTATCAAATTCCACTGCAATAGTATTCCCCGGTGAGGGCAACAGTTCATTGAGACCTATTGGACTCATCACCCCCAAATAGCCTCCAGGGCTACCCAGAGTGTGATCATCTGGAGCAATAAATTTTTTTGATCCATCCCCAATTGAAACAATAACAAGACCCACTTTGGTTACAGAAAATGAGAAACACGTTTTGAAAGAAGAAGAAACTTTTGTATTAGGGTCCAGAAATCTAACTGGTCTATTATACAATGCCCTACTTGCACTTCAAATTGGTACTCCCAACTCCATGCTAAGGCTCACTGTGCCATTCTTCAGATGAGCATCTTAACCTGAAGTTTGATTCCAAAAAACCTAAGTCCCCTGTTCTATGCCCAAAACCTCTGTTACAACGAGTAGAGTTCTGAGCGAAATACTTCACAATAGGAAGCAAAATAAATATCGCAAAATTGCTCGCTTTAGACTGATAATTTTCTGTGCGAAAATTCAACTACGGATAGTAAAAAAATAATATCAAACACAACCAATCCACAATGGAATTTGAACATGAGGATTTATAACCAGAGAAAACCCTCTCCAGGTTAAAAGAATTCCAGAATGGCTTTAAGATTCTACTAATGAGCGCTTACAACACCATAGCAATTACTGTCACAATGAAATCTACTGGAAGCAAAGCCCTTGTACAGTTTCTACATTTCCACAGTGGAAGCAAGAATCTTGCTATCTCTCATGATCTGGTTCTGTGGTCAGATCCTTTGCTATGGCTGTCTTGTTCTGCTAAACGTGAATCTGTCTTAGCTTTGGCTCTGGTTCTCATTTAGGATCATGGCTATCTGATCTTGCTGTGGCTTTGACTATAAAAACTTATTCAATAGGAAAATTTTGACTCTGCTATATATAGGAGCTTCAATGGGTGCTCTCAAATTGCTCTACTACAGTAGTTGCACTCTCAATGGATTTCTATAGCAATTGGCACCATCAATCTGCTTTGTTACAATGATGGCTCACGTCAAAAAACTGTGCTACAACCATTGGCACCATGAATCTTCCCTCTGCTTCGTCAAATGGTTGGCACCATCAACTGACTTTGCGCTCCTCGGGGTGATGACAGTGGCAAACACTTTTTTGGGCAGCTTTGTTTTGTCTCTGATTTAAGGCAGAACTATGTTGGTCTTGTTTTTTTAGTCCTTGGAACTTAGTTCTCTCATATTTTCTATCCTATCCCCAGTTTGCTACCAAGAAAGACATAACTTCACGATATCAAAATTGACTATTTTTGGCCATTTATCTTTAGTAATGGTACAACTTTAATTTGGTGCATTCGTACAGTATCTGAAGAGCACTCTCAAGCTGTTATTCAGTATTTTAGCATAACTACCACATTTAACTGCCATGCTTTAATATTTATATCAACCATAAGCATTCTTAAGGTAGTTCCACGTTTGTGAAGCAGAAGGAATGCTTCTGACAGCTTCTTATCATAGTGGTACAATTCTGTTCACGGTTTATCTTTTATAAACCTCCAATTTTCCAAACGTAGTAGAGACTACAGTTTGCATCTCAAATTTTGGACAAATTTGTTTAGTATTCTACAGAAAATGCATTAATAATATAGTTTTGTGTCTACTAAGCACAAATAATTGTTGTACTGAGTGATCTAAACATCTTGACATCCTCGTTTTATATTCCTTTTCTGTTTTCGCAAAGTTTCCTCTGCTATGGAAAATGTAATTATATTAATTTTTTTCCATCGATATACAGATTGGATCTAATTAGATGTAAACCCTTGCTATAGTGGTTATTCAACTGGGTTAGAATGTGCATTGTTATTTGTTTCTTTTGAAATACATGCGTTACCACTATGCGAGATCTTTGCATTAATTTTGAAATGTTGAGATCTTTGTATTGATGTTGCCTCTGCTTGGTGGTGTCTCTCAGATTGAGCTGATCCAAAGGCAATGGATGTGCATCAGCGGTCGATTTCTCTTTGCTAGTACTGTAATCCAAATCCTCTAGCATGCAAACAGGTGCCGCAACAATTATATCTAGGATTGATCGTTTTTTTCTCACCTTCACTTTAGGCTTGGAAAACTTTGTTCCAGATTTTTTAGCATTTGACTCACCTGATAGACAGTGATCTAGTATGTGAGCATTTAAGGCTATAATGGATGTAGATGAGAAATATCTACAAACAGGACAAAACTTTGGTATCATGGCCTCTGGAAGAGATCCCGGATTCCCAAATTCTTCGTTCTTCCCAAGATCTGCCTTACTCTTCTCCAAAGTTTGGATCTGCCTTGTAGGCTCCTACCTCTTCTACACTGCTTGAATTGGAGCACCTCCATTATGATATCAAACCATCCGCTACTATGAAATGACACAGGTCGCAGATGCTTTGATAGACTTGCCTTTTGGGCACTTCACCGCGAACCAAGTTTTAAAATGTCACAACCCACTTGATATTTATCCCTAGAAAAAGTGTCACATGTAAAGATCAGGCTTTTGATGAAGCGAATAACTTGGTAAAGAGAATTTTTGATTACTTATGTATTCGGCCCAACAATATAGACTTTTATGCACTATTATTTTTAACCATGTGCTGAAAAACATACAAAAAACTATGTTTTTAGTGAAATTTGAGTTCACAAGAATCGATGCCAGTCAAAATATAGACCTTGCTCCCAGCTTACTGGTAAAAGGCGGTAATCATATTTCATGCAAGTAATGGAATGCCTTTTTCGTTGTTTTATCTCGTCTTATTCGAACTTCCAAGTCTAGCATCAATGATTGTCTTATGCTTCAGAAAAACAGTATTATGCTTTAGAGAAGTGTATCTACTTCTTATTATACTTCTTAACTTCCAAGTCTAGCATCAATGATTATTTTATGCTTCACACATAATCTAGTTTTCATTATACTCCTTGAAACATTTTTTATTAGTTGAATGAGACAAACTTAAAAGGAGTAAGCTAATATATTAGCAAAAGGATTTCTGTCACAAATCTAAGATTCTTATAGGAATTCAATGGAAATTTCAGGCATCACCTGAGTAATCTTCAATGTCTGCAAATTTTGACATCCAGAGAGAAGTTTGTTACAAAATTAGGCAGCTCCTACTTGAAAACATGTTGATGTTGATGCGTAGCAATCTCCTTCATTTATAGCCATTTGTTGGAATATTTGAAAATTCCAAAATAACAATGGAGAGAGTAATACTCTCCTTTTCTAACACAGAGAAAATATTGAAATTTCTTCACTAGAAACAGAGTTCAACACTTTGAAAAATTTCTATTCCTTAAAAAAAAACTATTACAAATTCTTCCTCACTGAGATGGATTACAAAATGTGACTGCTACAAAACGCAGTGCACTCAAAATTCTTCTCTGTCTCTAAAACTACACACTGTTGTGCTCTTCAAAACACTTACACCGCTATTGTGTGTAATAATAAACTTTACAACTACATTCCGAAATAGGCTCACAGCCCTTTTATTTTATATGCAACGCATATATTAAAAACATAACAAAACTATGCAAATAACAAATCTATTAAAATGCTCTTGGGGTCCACAATTTATAAATGTTTTAATATATATATGAAATATATATATATATAACATATATACATCGCATTTAAAACAAAATATTACCAAAACAAGTGTGGAACCTTAACAAACAATAAAACTATTCCACCGTGTGTTATATAAAACATATAACAAAACCTTTGTCAAAACTTCAAACGAACCCTTTAGCCGTGGAGCCTGCCGGACTTCAAACAGAGATAAACCATAATTCAAACCAAATTCGCATTCCAAAATAGCTTGCTGACATCGGCCAATTTTTTGACGCGAAAACCAAATGAATTCCGCCCCAATATTTTTCGGGTCCAAATTTGGGCTGGCGTACGGAGAGAAAGTTGTGACGCATATTTCTTATCAAATTCGCCCTAATATTTTTTGGGTCCGGATTTGCACTGTGTGAGCGGCCCAAACAAAGATCCACTCCAATCAATTTCTGCCATGTGTCCTCCTCTGGCTTGTCATGGTGCGGGACCACCAAACTTTAAACAAAACTCGTGCTTCAATGAAAAGTTGCCCTGTTCTTGGATGCAGGTGCATTGGATGGCATTTAAGGCGATGGGACATGGGTGTGGAAAAGTGTGGAGACACCTGCCCACCCATGTCATGGCTGGCAGATGATATTTAAGTTCCAAGGTTTTCATATCAATCACATTAAGTTTTAATGTTCTTCAAGATCGAGCCTCCACTCTTTTTAGTGATTCCGCATGCTCCAATATGCTCCGGCCTTCGGCTCTCATCAATGAGACATTTATGATGAGCGTTCTTCGATGCCATTGTAGTCGGGTCGATAAAAGGGCATTTCGCTATGGTTTCTCAGACGAGCCGCAACCTTTGAATTGCAGATGCTCTCTGGTTGCTGCGTTACCCTGCCTGCGCACTGTGACGGGAAGGAGAAGCCAGCTAAACTGCTGCTTAGACCTTGGTGAAAATATTCATTTCTCTCAGTCTGGTCTGTGTCTGTCTTCCTCGGTTTCTTGGAATCCTGGTTCTCCATCTCGTCTTGTGCCCACTGCTGAGACTGCACCCATGCCTTGCCTGAGTCAAAGGATGCATTGCCGTAGGGGTAGCACCAGAGGCCAACCCCTGCGCATTACCTCCAGCCCCTCAACCGAGTCATCCTCCCACTCCAGTGATTATTACGCAGGCTGCTATCCAAACACTAGAAGTGAGCGAGGTCGGGTTCTAGGATCTGGCCACCGTATGGGCTCCCCTGCTCCTCATTTCCCCTCCGCTTCACCTTCTCCCACGACGGGCACTGCACTTTTTTCCTTTAATTTCTCTCTGAACCACCCACGAATCACAGCTTCAATCATCATGGCTTTCCGTGAAGAGGCCCAAGTGGAGGAAAAATGCACCCGTCCGGAGGGTCTGAGCTCAGAAAAAACCCAGCTTTCGGGCCTTCAGAAGGGGAGCAATGGTGTGAATGTGTAGGAACCGGAGGCTCGGGTTCATAGGGCTCGTGATGTGGAGATAGCGCCTGGAGATCCTGGACCTTCCGTGTCTGAAGCTACTCCCACCATGGACAGTGACATGTTTGCTGAAGTATGGTGCCGAATTGTCGAAGAACCATTGGATGAGTAGCTGCTTCTCTTTGGTTTTGTTTTCTTGCTTCGCAGCCCACTTAATTGGGCATGTTTTTGCTTATATTACTGTGTTGGACCTCTATTTTATTTTTGAATTCTATAAACACTGTAATCGTCAAAGATATCAAATGATGGTTCCCCTGCGTGGGCAATGCAACGACCTGAAAATCGTTCAAGACTGGTTTCCCCGTATGAGGGCATTTTAATTTTTTGAAAAATTTGCCATAAGTCTGGGCAATGTTTTTTATTTATGTCATGCTGAAATTTTATTCCCACTGTTAATAGATTAACCTTACTTAGAAAGAAAAAAAAATTCCCTGTTTCTATTTTAAACCTGTTTTTGAAATACAGAATATTAATATTAATATTTCACGGTCAAATTATGGGGTGGTTTATTATATTAATATTTCACGGTCAAATTATGTTCATAAAAATTGTAACGCCCACAATTCATAACAAATATTGGAGATTTACTGTCCTGTTTTAAAGTTTCATTTTTTTTTAAATTGAACCCGCCGTCGGTATACCGACGCTTTGTAAGTGTTGCTCTTTCGACGCCTTATAAGCGTCAGTATTCCGACGTTTTGAACGATTTCCATTTTCATCGGTCTTGTGACATCCGTCGATATTGCGATAGTTCTTCCTGGCATCGGTATTGCGACGCTTTTGGAATGCGTCGATATTGCAACGCTTCTGAAAAACGTCGGTCTTGCGACACTTTTGCAATGCGTCAGTCTTGCGACACTTTTGTAGGTGTCGGAATTGCGACAGTTTAGAAACGTCGGAAGAGCGACAATATAAAAACGTCGGAAGAGCGACGTTCAAAACGTCGGACCACATTTCGTCGGAATTGCGACAGTTTACAAACGTCGGAAGAGCGACGCTTGTTTGGAAGCGACAAAAAAAGTGTCGGTATTGCGACACTTTGTCAAGGCGTCAGAATTGTGATGTAATGGTGAACCACATTTTGTCTATCCTCGAACTGTTGCTCTTGCGATGACTATGTGTCGAAATAGCGACGAAGTGGCCGTCGGAATTGGACCAAATTTTCTAGTGTAAAGTATGAAGTCTGAATATGAGTGAGGGGTGAAATGCTTTAAAATTACGTGCAAGGAACCAGACACTGCCGTCGGGAGACCTGAAAATCAAGAATAGATACATATACATAACTGGAAACTCTGATGAAAATACACGAATCAAGGTATGGACACAGTCATCTGTAAAAGAGACCATGGTATGGTCGCAACCATCCATCTGAGAAGGATCACATATAGACTCATGGTATGGTCGCACCCATCCATATGAAAGAAACATGTATCCAATCATGGACAATACATATCGCCTCACAACCTGGACTCTAGAGAATAAAATCCAAAGTCTTGTGCTCCATCACGATCCGAATGAGTAAAAATTCAGGCATGTGAATGAATGGGCTGAATTCGAACATGCAAGAAAGTCACCTGATTACCAACCAACGATGAAATATGTTAACATGCGCGAGAGAGACCGCCAATAATGACAATGGTTCTCAATGTACTACTAGTACAATCCATGTAATGTGAACAGTGAGTTGGAGTCGAACACCCATGAAATCACTCGATCGAAGGCCAATGATGAGAACCCGTCGTCGAATGCGAAGAACTTTCCATTAGGGAATGCAAGCTCTAAGGTACCATAAAGGAGTCTCTAGATCGACTTCCTAGATAATGAGCTGAAGTCGACAAGAAGCGATCCATTGAAGGAGGGTCATAATGAATCCCACATCATCGACACGAAATAGAGAATGTAATATGCATTTTAATCAAGACTGAAACAAGGGATCAGGGAATGTAAAAACTACAGAAGGATTTTCTCTTGAACATATCGGCGACATGAATCTGGAATTTGGCAGCATTTGAATCAAATAGGATCAGAGTTCATGTTGACAAGATTGGAAATCGAATGAGAGGCAAATGGATTTCCCAAACCCATGGAGGAAAAGTGAGAGAGTGAAGATATCCTAACCTAACATGAACTACAAATGAGTGTCATGTTCAAGAGTGACATACTGCCGGCACAACTGACGAATAAATTCTATTTTCCCCCACCATTTATGGTGAGTACCTGTTTATTTTTACACAAGCTTGAAGAGGATAGCATATGCTTTTCATATAGGTTTTTCCTTCGGACAAATCCATCCTAGTAAGTTTTAAGAGCCCTAGGAAGGAGGAACTCGGTAACGTCATGTGACAATTTTAGATGTCATTATTTTTTATCGAGTTTGACAAAGGAATAAATCGATGTATTTTCATATTTAGAGAGTTTGAAAAGAAGCGGAAAATGAAAATCTAGCAGGTCCCTTTTTGTAGATAGTCCCTCATACCCGAAAAGACAGAAAAAAATATGAGATAACCTCTTAGTCGCGATTGGCTAAGGTATTCCTTTTTCATAAATAATTTGTCCCATACCAAAAAATGGGTAAATGTATACTAGGCAGATGACATTTCGTGGCCTTTAAAGAGTTCAAAATGATAAGAGTCTCGGAAATATTTTCAATTTTTGAGAGCCAGAAAAAATTTGAAACTTGACTCCTCCTAGAGGAACGAGTGGTATTAAGGGTAGCAACTGGTTCCGGTGATGGTGGAACTACTCAGAACAAGTAAAGGTCAATAGGTTGGCTAACAAGACCACTCACTGCAGTTGTACCTCAGGAATGGGTAAGACAATCAAGTGAAAGTGTATGACCGGCCAGGCAGATGGTGACGATGGAATGAGAAAACCAAGGTTGATTTGGAAAAATAGGTTGATAAAATGGAACTCGCAAGAGGTAAAATGAGAATGATTTCATTTTTACACAAGCTTGAAAACATGGGAAAATCTGCTTGGAATTGGTTTCATTTTTACACAAGCTTGAAACAAAGATAAACTATGCTTGAAATTTTTTTCATTCCCCCAGCATGGTGACTCAATTCGAGGTAAATCCCCCCCTACTTCATGGCATTCACATGAGAGAACTACTGGTTACTAACAGGTGGATGGAATGAAGGTTCAATTATGAGATTCGTAAAAATACTCGACTGGGATTTCATGAGATCTAATCAAAAGCTCGAATTTAAAAGGGAACCTTTTTCATTTTTTAACGAGGTTGACACAGTAACAAAACTATCCTCATGACACCTTGTTTCATATTTTAAAGAGCTTGACACAAGACAAAGAATGCTACTCTAACGATCTTGTTTCATTTTTTTAAGGAGCTTGACACAAGAAAACCAACTCTGCTCTGAAAAGCTTATTTCATTTTTTAAGTAGCTTGACACAAGAAAACAAACTATGCTCTGAAAGAAGCTTGTTTCATTTTTTAAGGAGCTTGACACAAGAAAATGAACTATTCTCCGAAAGAGGCTTGTTTCATTTTTTGAGGAGCTTGACACAAGAAAATTAATTATGCTCCGACGAACTTATCATGATAGATAAGAATTCATGGCTTCCAATATTTCCTCATCCGATGGGAGAACAACACTCTGGAAATTAGAATCCAATTCCCCCAGTACATGGTGTACTACCTCACTGACTGAATTATCAGTGGACGTGTACAGGGAACAGGTGGCCACATAACTGACCTGTGGTGGGGAAGACATCACTGACAGGTAAGGAACAGGAAGGGACAATGGTAGACCAGATGTCACATTAGGACCAAATAATGAAAGCTGATCAATGGTCACTATCTGACCTTCGTGTGGAAAACAGATCACACGAATGAGGGAAGAGACAAGCGTGCCCATAGCATAAGCATAGTCGCGCCCCAAGAGTAAATTAAAATCCAAGGGGCCTTGAACCACCATTACTTCTATATAGGCAGTCTTCCCTCCTAAAGTAATAGGCAACTTCGGAAGGATCCCTAATGGTTGACTTGTTCCTCTATTAAAATCCAATAGATTCTGAGTAACAGGCACAAGCGGCGGAGAACCCAAAGCTTTCCATATAGCTGAGGACATAATACTAACCAAGGCACCTTCATCTATAATCATGCCTGGTACAACCATATTGCAGGCCTGTACAGTGATCTCAAAGGGCACGTAATAAGGAAGACGATATCCCGTGAACTGACTTCGATCAAAGGAAGCGACCAAACTACATGGAGGGGGTGCCATAGGAATAAGAGGACTATCCCCTTCCATTACAGGAGTGAAAAGGCCATCCTCCTGAACTCCGGGAATGAGAGAAGGAGGATCACTTTCTGTAACTATGGTGACGAGAGTCAAAGGATCACCCTCCTTGATCATGGAAATAGGAGGCTCGGCCTCCAATCATGAGGAATCAGAGGAAACAAATAGAACCTGACTAGGATGATAACTCTCGATGAAAAAGACCTGATGAACTCTAGGTGGAATTAGGTTGAACTTTTTCTCAACCAATGATTGGTCATAAATGGACTCAAAAGACTGACTTTCAGAGAGAGTGGAATTGATCAGAGATGAATCCCGATCAATGGGTTGATCAATTAAGGGAGGACTCAAAGAAAACTTTCGGTAACCAACGGGAATACAGGACTAAGAAGTCTAAAGTGTATCCAATACTTTAGCGGCTTCATCCATATAAGGATAGAGGTGAATGGGATGGTTACCATCACACAACCTACAAGGAAATTTTATCTTACCTTGTTTCTTACGAGTGACATTATATTTAGTTGAAGGCTCATCATCAACATGATGGCCAGAGGTTGATGACGAAGGATGAATCAGGTCAACAGACCATACTTATAGCATCTTGGGAATACCAGGGCAATCACGAAGAAGGTGGTCACCCTCACATAGCATTTAAGGGAATTTGACTCTACGAGACGGAGTGGGAGGTTCCTCGATATTATCTGCATGGGTAACAATAGTTACTGATACCCCCCCTAGCTTATTTCCTTCTTCTTCTTCGACTTCTTATTCTTCTTCTTAGCCACCTGGGTACTAGAATCCAAACTTTCACTAGGCGAAGAGGAAGAATATGGTGAAAAAATGGGTGAAGAAGGTGAGGGGTCAACTTTAAGATCAACATGGGGTTGACATGGTTCAGGCATAGGGGAACTCGGTTTAGAGACAGTTTGGATGTTCGAAACCATAGGGGTCGAAAATAACCAAACCGATAGACTAATGGTTAATCCCAGGAGGGACAACGCTGCCATATACAGGGCACCAACATTCCCAAATGAAGGAAAAGGACCAGGATTCCCATCTAAGGGGATTCCTTGGTTAGTGAACTCTAGAAATGTTGCCATTGGAATCAGCCCTAAATAATCACTAAGGAATATAACTTTAACCAGGAATATTTCATGGGCAATTAATTTTAAGACATTGAAACAAAACTCCACCTTTTCATATTTTAAGAGTCAAGAAAAGGACAAAAGGTGACTCTAACCACTTTCGGATTTAACGAGCTTGAAAGGACAAGGGCTCGAAGATATTTTCAAATTTAAAGAGTCATGGAAAGATCAAAATGACTACTTAAGAACTCTAGGCAAAAGGGTGTACCAAGCTCCTGTGAACTGCAATATACACCTTGGTGATCAAAAGAAAGAGAAATGACCAAGGACTTAATGTACGTGCAGGCAATTTCCCAGAATAATGTTTTCAGTGTATCACGGTTACAGGGTGACAGAATCGAATTCCTATGGATAAAGGATTGGAACCTATGAGGGTCTCCCTTTATATACGAGACAGTACAGGGAGCACAAGTCCATGCTATCGTTGTCTAATGCAAGATGGCGAATGACAACTACTAGGTTTAACGATGTTGGAACACGTCACTAGCCTAGACCTCTAAGTGTGAGCGTTAACTTTCAATGCTTCCTTAGATTGATTGAATAAATTTTAACGGTTTATCTTGAATTAGGTTTCAATTCCAAGGACCTACTGCTATCATCTGAAAATATTCTATATGCAGCTATATGAGAAAAGAAATATTTCAATTTGATGAATGTTATCTAGTTAAGGGAAGAGACTCAAACAATGATGCAACAAACAGTAATACTGCAAATGAAAAATTTTCCTAACTAGATGACTTTCACTATCCAAAAGTAATCTAAAACATTCAACAATGAGAATTATGCAATTTATTCTATGCAAAATTCTCTTTTTGAAAACTTTGCAATCGTAATCTATGCACAATTTCATTTTTCTTTTGAATGAATAAGAATGAACTCAATGCATTTTTCGATGAAATGAGAATCTACTTAATGCATGCTTTTAATGAAAGAGAATACACTCAAAGAGAATTTTAGTTTTCAATCATTAAACAATTTAATCTAAGTTCAATGATAAATTTCAAACATGAATTTTCAATGCAAATTGATCTAATTCGTTTTAATGAAAAGCAACCTTTGAGACAAAAACTAAATGAATGCAAATTTTCTTAATGAAAAAAGGATGCAAAAAAACATTAAGAATACAATCTTGTTCTGAACACTTTGTAATGAAATTCCTCAAAAATCTACAAGACATATGAGCTCAAGCACAAAGAGGACTTCCAAAGCATGGGCTCAAAACAAGGCATTCATTCCCTTTTACATCAAGCAATAATACAAAGCAGACTTTTCAGCTAAACAATGAGAAATGTAATCTATGCTCACAAGCGAACAAGCGAACCAAATGAACTCGAACAGATACTTGAGACTTGACCACTCAATCAACGAAAAATCAAAAGGCAATCAACTAAAGATGGGTCACCAAGCAAGGAGACTGACTCAATCAGCTAGGCAATGTCCCGCGAAGCATGAAACCATGCAATTGATGTGCAATCCTAGGAAAACCTAGGATGTTAGGATGCACATCCCAACAGAAAGGACAAAAAAAATGACCAAAAACTGAGCCAATCGAGCCAATCAAACAAACTTGAGTGAAGGGTAGAAAATTCAAATCATGCAGAAAAAAATATCGGAAGGGCGGGACACACTTGTGAAAGACTTAGGGAAAAAACCTTAATTTTTCACACACACTGGAATTGGTGATAATTTGGGGATGAAAATAGCGCCAACTTCCTTATGGGCACAACTTTATAACTGAAAACTAGCGCCAATTGGCCTGATCGGCTCAACTGTCAAACAAATAAAAACACCAATTTCTGGAAAATTAAAAAAAACAATGAATTTCCCCTAACCAGGACTAGACTCACCACTTCAAGAAAAAACTAAAACATTGTAATTGATGAAAAACTTAGGAAGAAATAGGTAAATGGTTGTTCGACTAAAATCTTCAAATGAATAAGACCCTAAAGAGTGGAAAACTCAAAGGAAACTCCCCAACGGAGTTGCCAATTTGTTGTGCAGGAAAATCCCCTCTGCGGATAGAGGCAATCCCTCTAGCCCTAGGGTGGGTCTAGCAACTACAGGAACATACTAACATCTACCTTCCTATATTTTAAATGAAATTCAAACCAAGGAATATGACCTACCTTGTTCTGATGCTATGTTCTTGTCTTCCGTCAGAGCTTCTTGATGCGTCGCTCTTCTCAAGCTCGATACACGCTGATACCAATGTTCGGTTACCTGTACAGATAGTCAAGACACCACGACAAGTGTACAATCATGAAAAACATAAAACAATTACAACCTATCTAACTGATGAAGGAATTCTAGAAATCTCATTATAAATGTAAAAAAGAGTGGAAGATAAACATCAATTGCATTTTATTATGATAAATACAAGGGGATTTTACAACCAAGCCTTGATGTTGAGGCTCTCCTTTGGTAGGTCCGTATCCAAGCACGTTCGCAACACCCTCATACATAAAGTTCTAATATCTCACTATGTTCTTAACACACAAAAACAATCACACTCTGCTCTATTCTCCTGAAGCTATAATTGCTTCTCCTCTCTATGATTGTTGCCTCTAACCAGCTAGCTAACTCTAACCAAGGTAGCAGAGGTGAAAGAGGTCTCCTTATATAAAAACAGAGGATATGGGTCCTCAAATAATGGTAAAAGATCTTATCCTTTGGAGTAGTTCCTATTTCTTGGGAACAAGAAGCCCAAAGGGGAATTCCTCGGCCATATCCTCAAAAAAAACTTCCAACTCGCCGCCTCACGAAGCTTCTAGTCATGGAAACTTCGTTTTTATTTTAAAAAAATTCCAAAAGAGGATCAGTGTAGGTCTGAAATTAAGACAGAATGTCGATCGGTGCAGGTCTCAGTGCAAATATCTGCTATTGGCGCGGGTTAAACACTAAGACAAAGCGTCGACCTTGAAAACTAGGTTTTTATAGGGATCTTCCAGAAAAGTTGTAAAGGGAGATGAATTGCCAGAAAAAGTGTGGTTCAGGGGTATCTATTCCATGCTTTTAAAGTACACAAAGGTCATTTTATGGATCCTCCAATATCAAGGAACAGGGAGTACAAGGATAGTGACAAATTTCTATGTAACACCATCCTTTTGATATTCTCCCTAACTTTCCTATCACTTTGGAATGCAAAACGGTCAATTTCGAAGTAGAGTTTGTTGACGCTAAACTCAATTACAATCTTCTACTCAGTTGATGTTGGACCCACACTATGCTTTGTGTGACTTCCACTCTGTTTCGTGTCCTTCATTTCCCACATCAAGGGAATATCGTCATTGTCGACCAATTGTCATTTTTTTCTTTTGCCTCCTCAGAAAGAAATGTACCATATGTGGAGCATACCACCACACCTTATGAGAGTGTGGGGGTGGGACTTTTTAAATATTCTACCTTAATGGGTCTTTTTTCTCTCCCACTGCCGAACACTGCTCTTATCAACATGATCTTTACTTCATTTGATCCTTGTATCATTCCTTCTCCTGATCAAATTGATTCCTTCGGTGATGTTATGTTGTTAAGCCCTATTGAAATCAATTATTATGAAATTATCTCGGCTTCAGATCCTGATCTTGAGCATACTACTCATAGTATGCACTTCGATGCATATTCTCAATCTCCTTGGCTTGGTTCTTCGGATTCTTCTGATCCCTTGAATGAGACATTTCCTTTCGACAAAAGTATCGTGGAGACCATGTCTCTCGAGGAAACACCCTGGGATGATGCCCATCATTGTTCTATGTTTCTTCCAAGCCCTGGAGAAATTCGTTTGTGTCTTGAAAATTTTGCTTCCCACGCTCCAACCTATCCACTTCAGACACCCATCTTAGCACATGAGGTATTTTCTAAAGGAAACATGGGAAACATCACTACTATGATGCCTATGAACATTTCTATAAAACCAGGAATCATTGAGAACATTCATATCATGGTAAATTTATCTCCAGATGAGATCAAGATTTACATCAGTATTTTTCAAGAGTTTCAGGATGTATTTTCATGGACATATGAAGAAATTCCCGGCATCGATCCTAGTATAGTGGTGCACGAGATACCCACTTATCCTAATGTGAAGCTTGTTCATCAACGGCTCTACCCCGTGCATCCTAGAAAGGAAGTCGCTATAAAGGGAGAAGTTGAAAAGCTTCTCAAAATTGGGTTCATATATCTAATCCCTTTGAAAGATTGGGTTTCTAATATCGTCGTTGTTGATAAAAAGCAGGTTATTATTCGTGTTTGTGTTGATTATTGCAACATCAATCCTGCTTACCCTAAAGATAGCAATCCCACTCCTTTCATTGACCAAATCATTTAGGAATGTGTTGGGAGCGAGATATTTTCTATTATGGATGGTTTTTCTAGGTCTAACCAGATTAACATCCTGTCAACCGATCAGCATAAGACTTCTTTCATATATCCCTAGGGAACTTTTTCTTACAAGAAGCTCTCTTTCAGCTTAAAAAATTTCGGCGCAACTTTTCAACGAGCGATGTCATATGCCTTTCATGATATCAAACACACCGTTCAACCTTATATGGGTGATTTACTTGCTCATTCAGTTAAGCAACGTGACCATCCTACTCACCTTCAAGATTTTTTTCTACGATTTAGACATTATAATATCTGACTTAATCCGAATAAATTTATCTTTTGCGTTGAATCTGATAGACTTATATGGTTTTTCATCTCCAAGGAAGGAATCCATCTCGATCCTCTGAAAGTAGAGGCTATTGTTAACTTACCCCCTCCTTCATCTTTACATCAGTTGCAGAGCTTACAAGGGAAAGGAAATTTCCTTCATCATTTTGTACCTAATGATCAAAGGCTCGGTATTAAGCTCAAAAATGAAATTTCTCGTAAATTCTCCAAACCAGAACAACAGATAAGACCTCGTCGCCAAGAATCAGGCGCAATTTGTTTCATCAAAAACTGACTCCAGATGAGGAAGTTATGACCTGCTGTTCATTTTCCTAAACATCTAAAAAAATTGCAGAACAGTGACAGGTTGATGACATGGCATCTCAGTCAGCATACCAGTTATATTCAAGGAATATTCTCCAACTTTTTCCCAATGACACTGTGACAAGTGTCAAAACAGGATTCTCCAGTGAAATTTGGAAGTGAAATTCTTTTACAATTTATCCTAAGGTTGAATGAGAATTTTTTAAATTTTGGAATGGTCCAACCAAAGCTGGACACGTGGTGCAGTCAGGGGCTGCCATGTGTCCCCTCTGGTGGACCCCATCCAAACTATGGATTAAACTTCAGGTCGAAATTTCATGTTATATTAAAGTATGAATTATAATTTTATATCCAAAGTTGTAAACCATGGAGCCGTTATATGCATTTGGGAAAATATATATCTTTATAACCCAAAATTCTTAACCTTTGGTATGGGTAAAAAAATTTCAAGCAAAATTATTGTGCGGGGGAGAAGGTCGAACCCATGACCTACCCCACACCATCTGTCCGCCTTACCACCTCACTACTGCTTTGGGTCCTAACCTACTATGGTCTTGACTTATACTTATTGTTAACTGGATCTGATCGCGGGGGTTTCGAGGGGGGCAGCCCCCTCCCCATACAACCTTGCTACAACAACTGAGGGTGGAGTGAAATTTTTAAGCACATATTTTAGTCCTAATCATGGTTAATCACACTCATCTAATGATTTAATTTAATTAAACTGTGTTTTATAGAATGAGCATAAGCGCAGTTACGACGTGCTTATTCACAATTAAGCACAGTATTACTACTAGATAATCCAAATCTTAATGGCGATGGATCTAGCGAACTCCACCAGTTTCGGCGGAATCCCTAGTTTATCGGAGCTAACTTGAGTCTCCTTTAGTTTTGGAGGCATTTCACTAGGAAATTTTTTTTTTACCATATCTGGAGAAATTTTCGTCCAATTTTGGCTCAGGAAGAGTCATTCCTAGTAGATTTTGATTTTTTCGACACATTGGAGCAGGTTTCAGAGGAAGTAGGAGACTGCAAACATCAATTTTTTCACAATTGAGCTAATAAAAAGGCCCAACCCATGGAAGCTGGACGAAAGAGATGTAGCCTAGGAGTGGTGAAATCCTTCATCAAAACATTGTATTAATGGATCAATTGTGATGGTTTGATGTGTGTTTGTTTGCTTCTTTTCAACATTTAGTTTCAATGTTTTTATGTTCAAGCATTCAACATAATATCCACACATTTACTTGTTAAAAAATCATAAGAACTTCAATAAGCCCATGTACATGAAGCAAAGATCAACATTTTTAATATAAATCCAAAGATGAAATTAGCACAACAAAACTAACATTCAAATTCAGATCAAGATGGTATTAGAGCAAAGGTTATTTGCTTGTTTTTCTTGAGTTTTGCGCAAGTAGGGTTTTAATGGTTTCAAATTTGTGATGCTTACAAGGTTGAAGTTGCAAAGAGGATAAGGGAAACTATTGGTTGCTAGTCCTGAGGTTAGGACCAAAAGAAGGAGAGCTACAAGAGCACCATCTCCCCCCAAATTTTCACTCCCATTTGCACTTGAAGCACCTCAAGTTTTATCTCCAACTTAGACTGAAGAGGTATAAGTTGCACCAGAAGCTGAGTTGATTGAAGAAGTACAACTTGCACCAGAAGCTGAGCTTGAATCCATAGCCATCATGTCAGGTGTAGGAGAGACTAAATGTCTATCAGAAGAGGAAGAAGTCAATAAGGATTTCTATGACCTAAATGAAAGGGTTAGGATCCTCCTTGAAGATAGGAACACTCGGATGGTTGGAGAGAATTCTAAGTCTCCACATGGAGAGGTAACCTCAGGAAAGAAGGATGAAGAGAATGATTCAAAGGGTAGTGGAGGAAAGTCTCCTCTATCTCCACCATCCTCATCATCCTCCTCATCATCTCCATCAGCATCATCTTCCACTTCCACCACAAAAAACCACCCATACTCATTCAAAAACCCCAAAAGGTAAAAATCCCTTACTCAAATTGGACATTAAGTTTGAAATTCCCATGTACAATGGCGAGGTAAATGCTTAGAAGTTGGATGATTGGACCCATCAATTAGAGGTTTATTGAAGAATTTAGAACCTACAAGAATATGACATAAAGATCTAGTTGGCTTCATTGAGGCTAGAAGGAGCAGCACTATTTTGGTGGGAAGCAAAGACTCAAGAGGAAATGTGAATCCATTGTAAGATATCCATTTCTTGGGTTGAGTTTATTTCTTCAATTAAAATACATTTTTATCCTTTAGCTTATATGCAAAAATCCATTATGAGTTGGAAATACTTTAGGCAACTCAAAGGTCAAACGGTTCGAGAATATACCCAGGAGTTTAGGAAAAGGGATTTGTTTTTAGGAATAAACTTGAATTCCCAAGACACACTCTTGAAATACATTGGGGGTTTACATTCCTATTTGATAAATACTATCCTTATTTTTAACCCAATAAATTTAGATAAAGTTTGTGTGCAAGCCACACATCTTGAGGCAAGGGGAAAAAACATTTAGGAAGAGGGTAGTAAGAATAATACATTCAAGGGTAAGGGAAAAGAGAAGGGAGGAAAATGGAAGGGAAATAAGAATTTAAGTGTTAATAAATAAGGGGATAAAAATACATGCAAACATTGCTCCAAAGAGGGGCATGATGAAGCCCACTGTTGGAAATTACATCACGCACTAAGGCCTAAGAAACAAAACAACAAGGGGAAACAAAATATGACTGCCACCACAGACATGATCTTGGATCCAATTCCAGTGATGAGACCAAGATTATAGACATGGTCAAAAAGGGAAAAGAATCCATAGCAAGCACTAGTTCCTCAAATTGTCACAACAACACTCCGAATGAAGAAACAAGGATAGAGTTGTTCCATGTAAGGGTGATTTCAAATCATATGAAGAATGATGCATTATTTTATAGTGGGTCACAAGAAAACTTGATTTTAGAAGACTTGGTCAAAAATATGAACCTTGAAACTATACCACATCATAAGCCATATCCTTGGGGTTGGATAGGCAAGAATTCCAATTTACAGTTTACAAGGAAATGCATATTCCGGTTTGCCATTACTGCAAAATTTGTTGATGAAGTTAAGTTAGATGTGGTTCCACTTGACATTTCAAGAATTATCTTGGGAAGTCCATAATTCTATGATAGGAAAGTGGTATTTTATCGCCATGAGAACAAATACCATTTTCTCCAGGATGGGGTGGAGTATATCATGAGATCTCATCGCAAAAAGCTAAATATTTCTTTAGTTAATGTTGGGCATATGAAGAGACTAGTTAATGCAAGTAAAAATTGTGTGCTTCTCATGATCAAGAAAAAGGATGATATGGAATATGAATCCTTTGAAGGTTGTGATGAAAAATTAAAATCTGATTTGTTTTATGTGGTAAGTCAGCATGGTGATATGTCTCAGGAACCAAATGGGTTACCTCCCAAGAGGGGAATTCAGCATGAGATTCAGCTGTAGCAAGATATTCCACTTCCAAAAATTGGCATGTATCGCATGCAATAATGGAGATTTTGGAAATAAATAATAAAATCTAAGATTTTTTGAACAAAGTTATCATATGCCCATCTACTTCGCCATGTGGTTCACCGATTGTTTTGGTACCAAAGAAGGACGGGACTTGGCACATGTGCATGGATTTCTGTGCACTGAATAAAATCACGGTAAAAAATCGCTATCCACTCCAAAAAATTGATGATTTTCTTGATCAGTTAAGGTATGCAAAGTATTTTACTAAGCTAGACTTACAAAGTGGTTATCATCAAGTTAGAATAGCTGAAGATGACATTTGGAAAACTACATTTAAAACTAGACAAGGATTGTTTGAGTGGCTAGTTATGTCATTCAGTCTAACCAATGCTCCAGCTACTTTAATAAGAGTTGTGAATGATGTGTTAAGACCATTTCCAGATGACTTCATCATTTTTTACTTATATAATATTTTGATATTCAGAAAATCAAGAGATGAACATGTCATGCATGTGAACAAGGTACTTGATGTCTTGAAAAAAGAGCAGTTATTTTTAAACATGTCGAAGTGTGAGTTTGGAAAGACTTCTTTAGTGTATTTAGGACACATTGTTAGAGGAGGTGAGATGAAGATATACCCTTCCAATTTTGACGTCATTGTGAATTGGCCCAAGCCCAATACAGCTACGGAGGTAAGAAGCTTTCTTGGGGCAGCACAATATTGGAGGAAATTCATTGCTAATTTTTCTTCCATTGCAACTTCATTACATGCATTGACAATTATCAAGAAAGTATTACAATGGGGAGATATGCAGCAAAAAAAATTTGATTCTTTAAAACAAAAGATCAGTTCAGCACCGGTATTGTATCTTCCATATCTTAGACATCCATTTGAGATCCAAACAGATGCTAGTGATTATGCCATGGGAGCAGTTCTCATGCAGCATGGTAAGCCCATTTCATTTCATTCTGAAATTTTTAATGGAATTGTGACTAACTATTCCACCTATGAAAGAGAGTTATATGCATTTGTACAAAGTGTAAAAAAATGGAAGCACTATTTTATGGGGAAGGAGACCATTATCCATATCGATCATCAGTCATTGCAATACTTACCATTCACAATCAAAGTTGCAGCAATCAAGACATTTCAGATGGATGGGATTTCTACAACAATTCCATTTGGTTATTAGGTATACAAAGGGAATCTACAATAAGGTCATTGATATGATCTCTTGGCATATCGTAAATTCATCTATTATACTCAAGCACAACTCAGTTATGCATGAAAGTTATATTGAAAAATATGCATATGATAGTGATTTTCAAGATGTGTATGAAATCTTGAGTCAAGGAAATCAAATCGAAGAGTTAGATTATCATGTGTGTCAACATTGGAAAGTCGTACAGCAGAAGATGACATTAATTAATGTCAAGCCAAAGGATTTACAAGGCTGGAAGACATTACAGAACCTGGAAAGTATTTAAAAATATCTAAGGTCTGAGGAAAATCAAATTGAACTAGTCATAAATGATTTTGTGTGCAAAATCCTTCGATAAGCGCAATTTTTGCGCAAAATCCTTCAATAAGCGTGCAATTTGTGCGCTTTTTGACTCGAAATACACGCATTCCTGAGAGTGGTGAAATGTCATTATCCGGGACCACACAAAGCAAAGGACAGTGATTTCACACACTTGAAGTCGCCTAAGGACAGCCACCAACGCCTCCTTAGACATCAAGTGAGCACACGATGGAATATTTGGAGCACACAAAGGAATCATACTCCTCTCTTGGGTCACCATCCTCGATGTACCAAGAGAGAGAAGGGAGGATTTGAAATCTCCTATATAAAGACCACCATGAGATGAAGAATGGGTGATCACATTGTTATGCTAGCTATAATTTCCCAAGAAATACCGGCAGTGTGTCACCCAGAGCTAGAGATAGAGGGGACTCGATTTTTGGCCATCCAAAAATTTCAATCCAACACAGCAGAGAGAGAGGGAGACTGCACCGAGGAAATCTTGGAGTAAATAACATCCTTGCATCGGGACCTAGAACCATTGTCTATGGGCCCTTTGGCAAGAGGGTAAAATTTCTTCTTCATATCAAATGCTTAATAAGAGGGGCCTAGAGCTGCCATTTGTATTATTATCGTTTGACTCTCTTCAATAGCTTCTGTATATTTTTTTTTAGTTTTAGTTTAATTTGAGTATACATTTGCATGTTTTTTCCTCTAGATTGTATGCTTATGAACTCGACTTCTTTCTTTCTATTAAAATAGTTTAAAGGGGTAAACCACACCCCTTAAACTGGTGTGATTTTGTACATCCGTGCACCAAACACACCACAACAGGATTGGCGACTCCACTAACGTTTTACCAAGTTTATGTTGTTGTGTCTTCTTCTACAGGAGACCTTTGTCTATGCTGGGGAGTGGATCTGATAGTCCTCTGATCTCTCTTGCAGTCCCTAGATTCACCTTGAGTGACCGACTTAAGAAGAGCAACTCCTAATTTTTTACTTGCAGGAATTTGCGCACGTTTGTTCCTCACAGACCCACAGAGAGCGCGTTTAGTTCTGACCCGCACACAGAAAGCACACCTGTCTCATCCTTTTGCGCACAATTCACAAAATGAGAAATTTCTCCCAAGATTCTATCTTTTTCTGCTTGTAAGGTGCTTGACAACCCCTAATGCATCTACCAGCACTAGTTTTGGTACCCCACAACTTGTTAGAACTCACTTTTAGCTACTTTCTGTAGGCTTAAAGTCAGTTTTTCTTCAAGTAGATTTTATCAAAATCTTCACATAGTTTAAGTAGGGGGCATATTAACTTGCATTCCGAAAAATTTATGTTTTGCAAAATTTGGTATTCACACCTAGATAACTAGTCCAAGTAAGTGGCCCAAGACCATGCATGCATAGCTAGTTTTCTTTATTCTAGTGTAAAAGTTTTTAGTTTAGTTCAATTTTGGCACTAGGAATTGTGGGACTAGGATTGAATAGTTTATAGAAGAGCAAGTAATCTCTGCTACCTTTGCACTCTCCGGTGATCCTAGGTAAGCATATGAATGCTCCATATTCACAATTCGCCATCTCCCTATAGTTAGTCACATAGATTAACTAGGAAAATTTGAAAGCGGCCCAATATCCACACATGTTTTCCATTTGAGCCAGGAACAATATAACATAGTTTAAATAGGGGATTTTGTAAAGGATCAACAATATCCACACATTCAAACTATGTGCTTGTCCACGTTATGCTCACACACATACACCCACTAAGCAAAGAAAATACACCTAAAACTAACTTAACAAAACTCACTAAATTCTCCCCACAGGGGCCACAAAATAATTTATAGCTTAAGTTAGGATCAAGGGGGTAGGGAAAACTTTAAGGATGGAAAATTATTTTGAAGTTTTAAAAATTGGCGAATATCACTAGTCCCTAATGTGAAAAATATAAAAGGTTTATTGATGTATTTGTAAAATTATTCAAATTTATAATGATATTATATATATTGTCTATATAGTGCTGGCGATTTTTAAGGTAAAATAATTTTATATTGTAAAAATTTGGCCAAATCACTTTTATAAAAAAATGGAAATTGGCGAATCTTTTTTTTGGAAAAACCATGGAAAATTAGCCCACTTGCGAATATTAGCCCCTAAAATCTTCCATGCAAGGGGGTAGGCATCCAATAAGCCACCTTGATCATAATTCATATTGAAACATAGAATTTTTGTATTTAGGGAGCTTCAAATCCACCTACCAGCCCATGGCAAAGAAAACCCGAGCGCAGCAGAGACCCGTTTCAGAGGGGGTTAGGCTTAGGCACAGTGTGTGCGGTATCAGTTGGGGCTACCTGACCCGGTTGATACTTGGTACTGTTAGTTGACTACCAAGAAGCCCAAGACTTGAACGCTCACTTCGAATGGTGGTTCTTAGGGGCCAAAAACTATGGCATCCTTTTCCCTATAGGTGACAGTGCAGGCAAGCACCATACCCTCTACCCTTACCTTGGCGGATTCTCTTCGGCTGACTGGGGGCGTCGCCACCTCTTATGGGACGTTGTGCTAGCACTTGCAAGAAATATTCTCAAGGCCCAGTTACTTTTGAGTGTGTGAGGACATAATAGGTCTTCTAGGATTTTGAGTATCATCGCAAACAAACAAAAACCACTTTTTTTTCTTAATTGATCACATAGATTAATTTAAAGGGAAAATTATTTTATTTTTTATTTTTTTTATGCATGTGGCCATAATTTTTCTTTGATCATAGACTATATCCTCTCAAAATTTTCCAAAAACTAACGTGGTCGACACCTGAATGGTCCCAACGAAACCTCGTCGATCCAGGCGTATTTTGGACCTCCCCCCATTACTGGGAGGGGTTCTAGGTCCTTCACCATTTAGGCATCAAAGATGGAACACTGCCATACTAATTGGTTCATCCTTCATTGGATAAGCCATATTTGGGAACCCTAGTCGGTCTCCCAACACCACACCAGACACCACTCCTCCCTCGACCCCTATAGAGCAGAGGAGTGCATCCCATTCGAGAAGCCAGTTGAATACACAACAGGGTACGTCACAAACTAACCCCTTTTTTAACCAGAACTGTGTGTCTTCACACATTGCAATGGCATCAACCTCCCAGTCACCTTTCTTTGCTTCGTTTAATCTACCCAATTTAACCAAGCTCACGAATGAACCCATCGCACATAATCCTACATGGCCTCCCATGCCCACCAAGCTCCCTTCGGATATACCAAAATTTGAAGGCAAGCAAGTGAAATACCCAGGTAATCATGTAATGACCTTTCACCTATGGTGCTCATCAAATAGTATCATTGATAACACTATTCGATTGAGGCTATTTCAACGCACTCTTACAGGAGTAGCCGCAAAGTTGTAAGTGGAGCAACCTCTTGCTTCACATGGAACCTTTTGTGCCCTTGCCACCGCGTTCCTAACATATTTTAAGTTACCCAGTCACCATGATTCCCGAATGGAATTACTGACGCATTTTAGACAAACCCCCGCCATCCATATCTCGGACTATCTTCATGAATGGAGGCGGTGTCACAGTTTATGTAAAGCTAAACTCGACGGCCAAGTTCTCTTAGATTTGTTCTTGAAAAATCTTACGGCAGAGATTTCAAAGGATGTGGCGTAGCAAAACCCCACATACAAAGAGGACACAATCAGTAAAGCCCAGAAGCTTTAACTAATTTATACGTAGTCAGGATACATTTACAACATCTTGCCTAACGCCCTGCGCTTGCAAACTTATCAAGAATTTCCAGGCACATCAAACTCTGTAGAGGGCTAATTGGGTCAATGACCCAAGGTTACCTAGGCAGCAGCAATCAAAACCCCAGTTACACATACAGTTCTACCCAGAACGTGCCTCAACTCGGTTTTCAAAGTCATCATATGCCTCAGCAAAATTTGACTAATAGGGCGCAAGAGTATCACCAAGGAGGACCTTATCATCCAGCTGAGGGGACCGAGTACGCAAAAAAAAACACTGACGAAAGAGCTCCCCTCCAATAGCCAGGTGAAAACCAGGGACAACATTATGCTCAGTCCCCAGCACATGACCCACCTATGCAAACCAACTCACAGGTGAAATTTGTGCAGTCGTCCCAAAACCAACCACACCAGTATAACCAAGAGAACTACCCTCCTAACGTAGTGAAGAAAAAATCAAAAAACATGTCAAAAGGGAATCCTAGATAGGGGGGAAACAATTAGAAATTCCCACCACGATCCTGAGCTGGAGGAAACTCCAGCCAGAATCCGAGCCAGGAGCCAAGCAATGCCCAATGGCAAGGGAAAATGCCCCCTCTCCGAACAAACCATTCTTGTTCAAAATGTGGTGAGTACAGACACTATACTCACCACTGCCCCGATCTCCCTGAGCTGAAGAAGCTAAAGAGTAACTGAGGACAAGGAGGACCTTTCCAGCAAATAACTGTGATGCAAGAACCTTTCCCCCACCAAGGGACGTTCAGCACTCAATAGCAAAACCCAAACAACTCTGGGAAAAGAAGTCATGAAATATATATTAATGGCGAAGAGATGTTTTTCAAAACATGGAATCACAACTACGACACCCCACTAGACACCAATGCGTCATGGGTTAGCGCCAGTGCACCGACTGCACCTTTGACCATTTCAAAGATGCCTATATAACCATTGCAAAAAATGGAAAAGGGACCCAATAGGCGAGCAGGAAACTACTCCAAAGCGGCCCATAATTATAGCATCATGGACGATTTAGCACAATCTCCTGCTGCTATGTCAACTCTGGAAGTACTGTTGTCATGCCCGAAACAATAGAAAGCCCTACTTTTTGCATTAGGCGCTATCGATCCTTCCGATACACACCTAATGGATTTTGACTTAGACAAAGCCACCCCTAGGCTTCCTTCCATGGTCGCCTTCTAGATACCAGTGTTGGTCCAGAATATCACTATTCACTGATGTGTCATAGAAGAGGGTGCATCGACATGCATCATGTCAAAAAAAATTTGGCAGAAGTTAGGGTCTCCCGAACTAAAACCCTCAGTCATCATGCTTAGAGCATACGATGGTCGTCCCTCGACTCCCGTCGGCCTCTATCAAAACATCCCAGTCTGTTTAGTCGGCAAGATGGTCCACATAGACATCGAAGTCTTGGTCGCTTACTTAGATTACAATATAATCCTTAGGTGGAGTTACATGTATGCCATGTCTACCATAGCCTCCTCCGTCTTCCGCATTATGATGTTCCCCCATGAGGATCGCATCATTATTGTAGACCAACTAATGCACAGTGAGAAGCGTCCCCTAATAAACACCGATGTAATTCTACCCTATGTAGATACAGTCTCGAATGGTCTTTCACGGTACCAAGAATATGGCCCTGGCCAATTCAAACTGTCGTCCATTCGAGGGTCCTTCCTAGGAGATCCTCCCATTATCCCTGAGTCATCACCCGATGTCACAGTGGCCTCGGTATGCATGATGTCGACATCAAGCGTCGAGGCTAGTCAGGACATGGACTCAAGCAGTAATGACACCAAGGCATCATCCACGACAGCCTCACTAGCCTACGCCACCTCCCAGACACCTTTCCTCTACCCCCCAGCTGGCTTCGTCTCCCAGTAGGTGTTGGAAACACTAGTATTACCCAACATATCGCTAGTGTTCTCATTTTGGTACATCATTCCCCCCACAGGAACAGAAGCCACCCACGTTACTACCATAGGGTGGAAGCCCCTCAGTCCGGAGGAGCCCCCACCCGTCCAAGAAACAGTCGAGACCACCCCTGCAAAGGAAGTTCCCATTGCAAAACTGGTGATCACGGCCAAGAAAAACATGAAGAGAGGAAAGAAGACTGTAACCCCCACCGCACAACGGGGACAACATGTTGGCGCCATATGCGACGTTATAGGCCACCCTACCCATATTTTTCCAGAGCTGGATGAATTAAAACCACTCCTTGGATCTGAGACAGACATCGCGATGCCACGTTCCCGAAAAAAGGAACCTACCACCAATCACACATGCACCCTTTGCAACAACTACAGAAATTATACCCACCATTGCCCAAATATCCCACGATATAGGGATGCCTTACACGCCATCGAGTGATCCTATCAAGAGGATCCCTCCAACCAGTCTGCGAGAGATGAACCTCGTGTCATCCTGCACAGGCAGGAGGAACGACAGTCACCAGAAATACAGCCATTTGTCTCCCCTCCCCCCAAGCCACCGTACACCAACTAGGGATAGGGGAACCCGGTTGCCTCATCCTCTTGAGCTATCTGGCACATCGATTACTGCAGACGGCTTGGTCGGGTCTTTTACCTAAGGTCACCTAGGCAGCAATAATCTATATTCAGGGAGATCCTGGACAGGGGGCAGTAACCGGAAGCACCCCCCATGATCTCAGTCTGGGGGCAACCCCAACTGAAATTAAAGCTAGGAGCCAAGTAACAACTCCCAAGGGAACAAAGGTGATGCCACACATTCGCACTCCTGAAAAAATATTTTTTTCAGCGCCAGCAGGTATGCCCTCTCTCATCTTCTTTTTTAAAGCTCATGACTTTCAATAATATTTGATAAATAATATGCTTTCACTCGAGGTAGTTTTTTTTTGCAGGAATATCTCGCAACCAATCCACAATGGTATCTCCTGAAAATCCTAGAGTAGGTATCATTCTACCCCCATCATGATAGAGTCCCAGAGAACTTTGCATATCCTGACATCATTTCTCCATCAGAAATAAACCATAGGGTCCTCATATCTGACCGTGTTTATCATCATCTCATCCTGCACATGATAAACATCCTCGTTGGTCAATAGAGCCTCCCCTCCATGGTGCTCGTCACCCACAGTAGACCATATCACAACAGAAGTGACGCCATGGCCATACCACTTTAGTTCGGGAAGCACCTCATGCCCATCCATTCATCATGCATAAGGTCAAGTTTACCATGCAAGCTGAAACCTCCTTCCTGGATGACCAGGTTGTACAAGTAGATCAAAAGCACACCACCGCGCCTCGCATTTGGCCGACCATACCTCCACTAGCATAATCCCATCTGCAATATTGTTACATCCGCTTCATCAACCCCGCACATGAGACCAACCAATGGGACCCCCACCCTCAGCAAAACAACTTCCTCACACCATATGTGAGCGAACACTTTCATGTTTACGGGTACCTGTCTCCGTGTTTTGTACAAACCAAACCCCATTATTTTATTCTTTTGGTAAGTGTACAAAGACTGCAAACGGTGCACTTTTCCCCTCCACCCTCTCATTTCATCTTTTCTCCCATGGAAGTAGTCCCTAATCCCCCTTGGTCAGAGTATTTCACCCCCACACACAAGCCATCATGACATTCACAGTCGGTTTACACCTGCCCTAGAAGTCCTACTGAATTTAGGGATTTCCCCACCAGAAATAACTATGACTGCCGCCAAGCTGCTCAGTATACTCCGAACTTGGGCCACTGATTCCCCCACCATCAGTTATCAACCATTACTCGTAAACATGCCTATGTTAAACCCATCGCATCCAAGTCCTCGACCCCTCAGGTTGGCGACCCATCATTTGGTTGAGGCTTCCTTTTTGTCGACCTCGACACCTCTTTTCCAAAAAGGAAGTGGTACCTTGGATCACCCCTCTCCATACAAGGGACATCCTCCGATGGCACTGTGGGAGACATCATTGTCCACATATGTCATCGATCCTCCTGACATTCGACTATGACAAAAGCTTTCATGTCAGGATGGTGTCGTACCTTACAACCATTGCACTTTGATCAACTTCATCGAAGACCTATGACTCAATAAGCATCTCTGTCAACAATGCTTACATGGGAAGGTCCCAATCAGCACCTATGCATAGAATGTGCAGCTATATTCCATACCAGGTTTACACATATGGGTACCACATTCCACCTATTTTCAAAGAAAAAAACGCCCCTGAGGGCATCAGCAGTCATCGTCAACAACTGATATCACTACCATAGTAGTGGCACCGACAGAACGTATATCTGGCAATTTTGTTTAACTAGCCATAGCATCACGAGCATGGGACATGCCTTCCTCGTTGAAATTTTGTACATGTATTGTAAATTGTATTTGCTTGCAGGGATCCCTTAGACATGGTCATTCTTGGAACCGATGTAGGGTGTTTTCAATTCCAAGACTTCACGCAAGTCTCTCTCTCTCTATGCACGATACAGAAAAGAAAATATAATGTATTTCAGCTATACAGTCCTTCCTAGACCTCACACATTAGGGGGAAACTGTTAACACTGAAAAATAGTATAGCAAAAGATGACATTAATTAATGTCAAGCCAAAGGATTTACAGGGCCGGAAGACATTACAGAATCCAGAAAGTATTTAAAAATCTCTAAGGTCTGAGGAAAATCAAATTTTAACTAGTCATAAATGCTTTTGTGTGAAAAATCCTTCGATAAGCGCGCAATTTGTGCACTTTTTGACCCGAAATGCGCGCATTCTTGAGAGTGGTGAAATGTCACTATCCGAGACCACACAAAGCAAAGGACAATGATTTCACACACTTGAAGCCACCAAAGGACAGCCACCAACACCTCATTATACACCAAGTGAGAACGAAATGGAATATTTGGAGCACACAAAGGAATCATACCCCTCTCTTAGGTCACCATCCTCCATGTACCAAGAGAGAGAAGGGAGTATTTGAAATCTCCTATATAAATACCACCATGAGATGAAGAATGGGTGATCACATTGTTATGCTAGCTAGAATTTCCCAAGCAATACCGGCAGTGTGTGACCCGGAGTTGGAGATAGAGGGGACTCGATTGTTGGCCATCCAATAATTTCAGTCCAACACAGCAGAGAGAGAGGGAGACTGCACCGAGGCAATCTTGGAGTAAACAACATCCTTGCATCAAGACCTAGAACCATTGTCTAGGGGCCCTTTGGCAAGAGGGTAAAATTTCTTCTTCATATCAAACGCTTAATAATAGGGACCTAGAGTCGCCATTTGTATTATTATCGTTTGACTCTCTTCAATAGATTCTTTATATTTGTTTTTTAGTTTTAGTTTAATTTGAGTATGCATTTGCATGTTTTTTCCTCTAGATTGTATGCTTATGAACTCCACTTCTTTCTTCCTGTTACCAATAGTTTAAAGGGGTAAACCACACCCCTTAAACTGGTGTGATTTCGTACATCCGTGCACCAAACATGCCACAAAAATGTGCATAACAATTTGGTGTATCACTTGGGAAAGTTATGTATTCCACAGGGAGAAAGAAACAATATCATAAGGGAGGCACACACTTCATTGATTGCTGGACATTTCGGTGTAGGCAAGACTGTAGCAAATCTCCAAAGGTATTTTTATTGGCCAAGCATGATTGATAGTGTATTTCATTTCATTAAAGGATGTTCTTTGTGTGCAATAAATAAGCCTAGAAATAGGAAACTAGGATTGTACACTCCACTTCCAGTACCTTCACGTCCTTGGGAGAGTATCTCAATGGATTTTGTAGGAGGTCTTCCAATGTCAAGGAAAGGTCATGGTTACTTGTATGTAGTTGTAGATAGGTTCAACAAAATGTGTCTTTTGATGCCATGTAAAAAAAATATTACAGCTGAACAAACATCTCATCTTTTCTTTCAAAATGTATGGGTTCATTTTGGTCTTCCTACTTCTATTGTAAGTGATCGAGATTCCCGGTTTGTTGGGAATTTTTGGTCAAAATTGTGGGACATGATGGACACTAAGTTGAAGAAGAGTACAACCTTTTATCCACAAACAGATGGTCAGATTGAGGTGGTTAACAGGAAAGTAATTCATCTTCTTAGAGGTTATTGCAGCAAACATCCCAAGTTGTGGGATGAACAATTGCATTACATTTAGCATGCATACAACAGAGCAAAGCATTCTTCCACAAACACATCGCCATTTGAGGCCTGTCTTGGGTACTTGCCAAGATCGCCTTTGGACTTCATCTTTGAGACAGATGTCACTATAGATGGTCATAGTAACATAGATAAGGAAAGGAAGCTCATTGAGAAAATTCAGTTGGTACATCACATAGTGCAAGAACAACTTGAAAAGAGTCAAAGCAGCTACAAGGCAAGGCATGATAAACACCGTGTTGATCACAAATTCCAGTTTGGTGATGAAGTATGGTTATATATCAACAAATAAAGACTTCAAGGGGAAGGTAAGAAGCTTAATCCAATCCGTTATGGTCCTTTTAAAATTCTAGAAAAGATTTGTAATAATGCATTTAAGCTAGATTTGCCTCCTTATATGCAAATATATTATGTCATTAATGTTGAGAATTTGAGATTGCTTGAGCCTTCGTTGATTGATTTTTAAGGAGAGCATGTTCAACTGCCATCAATAGATGATTTATCACTAGAATATCTTAATAAACTTCAGCAAGATGTCATACTTGACAGAAGAACCAAAACTTCAAGGTGAGGAATGTCGAATACCTTAGAGTGGGACTAAAGGGACAAAATCCTTCCAAGGCCAAATGGATGGAGATTGAAAGGGTGAGGGAGTTTTACCCTCACATGTTGAACAATTGATAGTATCTGTTGGGGTCCAAAAGGCTTCTAGTGAGGAGGAATGATCAGAGGCTCAATATTAAGCTCAAAAATGAAAGTTCTCAAAAATGCTCCAAACTATAATGACAACGAAGAGCTCATCGTCAGGAATTCGACACAATTATTTTCATCAAAAATCGACTCTAGATGGAGAAGTTATGAAATGGCAGCCCAATCAACATACTGGTATATTCAGGGAATATTCTCCAATTTTTTCCTAATGACATTGTGACAAGTGTCACAACAGGATTCGCCAATGAACTTTCGAGGTGAAATATTTTTACAGTTTATCCTAAGGTTGAATGAGAATTGTTTTTAGTTTGGAATGGTCCTACCAGAGTTGGACACGTGGTGCAGCCAGGGGCCACCATGTGCCCCCTCTGGTGGACCCCATCCAAACTATGGATTAAACTGCAGTTTGAAATTTCATGTTATATTAAAGTCTAAATTATAATTTTATATCCAAAGTTGTAAACCATGGAGGCGTTATATGCATTTAGGCGAATATATAATTGTATAACCCAAAGTTCTTAACCTTTGGCATGGGCAACAAAATTGCAAGAAGAATTATTGTGCGGGTGTCATGGTCAAACCCACGACCTACCCCACACCATCCATCTGCCTTACCACCTCACTATTGCTTTGGGTCTTAACCTACAATGGTCTGACTTATACTTATTTTTAACTGGATCAGATGACAGAGGTTTGGAGGGGGCCAACCCCCTCCCCATACAACCTTGTTGAAATGACCGAGGGAAGAGTAGAATTTTTAAGCACGAAGTTTAGTCCTAATCACGGTTAATCACACTAATACAATGGTTTAAGTTAATTAAATTTTGTTTTATGGAATGTAATTAAGCACAGTTAAGATGCGCTTATCCACAGTTAAGTGTAGTATTACTACTAATTAATCCAGATTTTAATGGTGGTGAATTTAGAAGAGTCTGACAGTTTTGGCGGAATCCCCAGTTTGTCGGAGCTAGCTGGAGTCTCATCCAATTTTGGAGGCATTTCATTAGGAAAATTTGTTTTTACCATATCTGAGGAAAGTTTCGACCAATTTTGGCTTAGGAAGAGTCATTCCTGGTAGATTTTGATGTTTTGGACACATTGGAGCAGGTTTCAAAGGTAGTAGGATACTGCAAACATCAATTTTTACACAATTGAGCTAATAAAAATGCCCAAGCCATGGAATCTGGACCAAGGAGATGTTGCTCAGGAGGGGTGAACTCCTTCATCAAAACAATGTGTTAATGGATCAATTGTGATGGTTTGTTGTGTGTTTGTTTGATGTTGTTCAACATTTAGTTTCAATGTTTTTATGTTCAAGTATTCAACATAATATCCATACATTTACTTGTTAAACAATCATAAGCACTTCAATAAGCCCATGTACATGAAGCAAAGATCTAAATTTTTAATATAAATCTGAAGATGAAATTAGCACAACAAAACTAACATTCAAATTTAGATCACCTAACTACACTGAGCTAGCTAATGGTTTTAAAAGTTTTCTTAAGAAAGGCATCCCATTTCTATGGGATGAAATTGCTCAAAAGTCCTTTGATGCCTTAAAACTTGTTCTTATCAATGCTTCTTTGTTACATCCCCCAAATTACCATAGTGATTATTTCCTTTACCTAGCAGCTGCTTCCAGTACTATTGGTATGGTATTGGTTCAAGATGATGATGATGGCACTGAACACGTTGTTTACTACCTCAGCTGCAATCTCATGGACACTGGGACTCGATATGCCCATGTCGAGAAATTAGCTTTAGTTGTGGTTCAGGTTGTTCAACGTTTTCGGCATCATTGTTTACTTCGAACGATTACAGTGATCTGCGATTGCAACCCCATGACCTACATTTTAACTCGTCAATTACTTGGGGGCAAGTATTCTAAATGGATTGTCATCGTACAGGAATTCGATTTGGAATTTACTACTGCCAAATCTAAAAATCAATGGTTTTTCCAAGTTAATATGCTCCCTTCCCTCTGCATTTGTCTCTTTCAATTTTGATGAGAAGATTATGGATGATACTCTCTTTCTTAGTAGCACTATAGACCCTTGGTACGGTGATATCATCGTGTATCTCCAAACTCAAACCTTTCGATCTGAGTTGACTAAAGCTAATCGTTGATGCATTTGACATCACTATCAACCCTATCAAATCATAGGAGATACTTTTTACCGTGTCGATGTCGACTCGATTCTTCGTCGATGTTTAACTTTCCAAGAGGCTGAGAGAGCACTCAATAATTGCCACTCTAGGGCATGTGGCGATCATATGTCTAGAAATACCACTGCTTAGAATATCATTCGCGCCAGGTATTTATGGCCTTCCATATTCAAGGATTGCATTCTTGTCGTCCAAAAATGTCATGCATGCCAGATTTATCAATGGAAAATTCATGCCCCACCCACACCTTTACACCCAGTTATTATCGTTGGCCCTTTCTCTAAATGGGGCATTGATTTTATGACTTGTAACCCTCGCTCAGCTGGGGGGACATGCCTATATTATCGTCGACGTCGATTACTTAATTTTACCAAATAGGCCGAGGCGATGCCTACATATGCCAGTGATGGTAAAACTACTGCTCAATTTCTATTCAATAACATTATCGCCCAGTTTGGAGTTCCTCAAGCTATCGTCACCAACCATGGCTCCCATTTCCGCCATTACATGAATACAACAGTTGACCAATTACTTGTTCTCTGCGGTAATATTCCTAATTAGCAACAGCTAATTGGAATATTTGATTTTTGTATAGTTTGCCGACTATAGTTAATTAATAAATAAAAGTGAGAAAAGGGGGGCTAACTCACTTAAATAAAATAAAGTGTTTCCCTAGTAGATGCAACGTTATAACTTAAGGGGGAGCCTTGGGGGTCCACACCACGTATGAGAGGAGGCTCACGTAGCCTTTAGAAGCTTCTGCGCAGGCCCATGAGGAGCACGTGGGGGAGAGAGGGACCACGTAAGGTTTTGAGGAGGGCCAGCGTTATAAAAGGAGGGAGAGCTATCTCATTTGGGGATTATTGATATTTTTGATGATATTGAGCTAGACTTCTGTCTACTTGAGCACGTTGGCTGTTTAGTCGGTCTGCAGCACTGTTTAGTGCGACTGAGTGTCTCCGGTCGGAGATCTCACCCTTGGCCCCGAGGGACTTCGAGTGCCTGCTCGGGCAAGGTTTTTCTTCAGTCTCTAGCAGGAGATTTGTAGGTGTTTTGTTGGGAGTTTTGCTGAGGAGCTGAGCTTCATTGGGTGACTGCGCAGTCCTTGGAGGGAGGACGCAGTTTGAGTTGGAGCTGTTCAGTGGTAGAGATTTCTGCAGGAGATTCAGGCCTATTCCGGTGTGGAGGTTCAGCGTTTATCAATTGGTGAGTTTCCTGAGGAGTTGTGGCCCCATTTCAGTCTATTTCAGTTGGAGTCTGTGCAGTTTTTGGAGGGACAACGTTTTTCTAGGAGGAGGGTTTCTGGGGGTGATTTTCGGAGGTGGTCCGTTTTGTATATGGTTTCTGGGTTTTGTCCGGGGTGGTGAGTTCAGGTGGTCTGCCGATTTTCAGCTCATTTCGGCAAGGGGATCAGCCCCTAGCTTCAGTTCATTCCAGCAGCAGCAGTTTATGGCAGTTTCTTCCAGCAGCTGGGATGCAGTTTCTTGTAGCAGCCATTTCCTGTTTTTCTGAGAGGGTTCTTCACTTGCCTTGAGAAAGGATAGGTGCATTTATTCTGATTATCCATTGTATCTCATTATATTCTCAGATTAATAAAATGGCTTAGCATTTCCGGCATTTTTATGTGTATTTGCTTTATGTTCTATTTCCGGCATTTTCTATATTGTCGTATGCTTGTATTACTGTCTATTTCCCATTCGGGATATTACAGTGGTATCAGAGCATAATTCTGGCTCAGCCTGTGGTCTATGACATTGGGAAAGAGATCATACAGAGGTTTGCTGGAATTTTGGAGAGCAATAGCAGTTGCAGTACCAAAAACGAAATTGGAAAAAGGGCCAAAATATAAATGGTCAAATTTTGAAGGTTGGAATTAGAAGAAACATTTTCTGGGTTTTTCTGGGTTTTGGGCAAGGATCACCTTCCCAAATTCCTAGAATTTTCTGAGCAGTTTCCAGTGGGTAAATCGGAGGTCGAAGTTAAGCAGTAGTATGGTTTTGGAGCAACAGTGCCATTTCATGGGGAGCCTGCAGACACATAGCAGAAAGAGCCGATGGCAGGTGATGATGATGAGAGGAGATTTAGAGATACGCTCCTCCAACACATGCAGGATGTGTCACAGAGACTCACTGCGCTGGAGGTTAGGCAGCGGGAAACCCCAAGGGGTTTTCAGATTGGTGAGGGATCAGGCACATCCCACCATTTGCCGGAGCATGATGCCACTCAGCATATGGCATCACATACACCCACACGTCCTACCATGCCCACTTTTCTAGATGAAGACATAGGGGCAGCAGCACAGCGAGAGCCGGAGCCGGGCCACATGGGTGACTATTTTGCAGAGTACCAGGCATACGGGCAGGAGTTCATGGAGGCTCTCTCATTCAGAGATTATGTTCAGCTCCAGCGTGATAGTAGACCTCACAACTTTCACAGAGGGAACAAGCGCTCACATGATGGGGGCTTACAGCGCACAGTGGACAGATTCCATCTACCGACATTTGACGGGTCATCCAAGCGCTCAGAAAAAGCTTGGGTGGACAAGTTGGATACCTCTTTCCAGCTTGACCGAGTATCGGAGAGGGAAACCATTAAAATGGTTACCTCGCACTTGGAGGATGAGGGAACACAGGGTTGTAGGGAGTCCGAGGTTACACCTAGTGTGACACAGGATTCACTCTCATTGGAGACCTCCTTGGCCGTGTCGATTGATGTGGTAGTGGAGAAGGTAGAGCCTACCCCAGTAGAGCCATCCATTGAGGTGATGACCGGAGTCGCGTCCGAGTCTTCGGGTGGTAGCAGCACACAGATGGGTGCAGTGTCAGGAGATGTATCCACCTTCGATGAGGCACTAGCAGGTACAGAGGTATTGGATGATGGTCGCAGACAGCGGTATCATCGGCTTTGGACGGACCTTCGAGTTTTGAGAGAGAAGGCCACGTCAGTACGGGAGACCATTTTGTTGCAGGACCAGGAGCTGGAGGGTATGAGAGTGACTTGTGCCAAGTCGGCAGCCAAGTTGGTCCGCATTGGGGAACGACTGGATTCCCTGATGGTACAATCAGAGGGCACGTTGGAGCGTCAGATCATTCCCCTTCATGCATGCATGGATGGGACTAGCAGTGTTGTTGGGTCATCTCTTCCCGTTGGAGAGAGAGAGGCAGAGCCACCTAGTCAGATCTCATATGTTGACTTGGATAGCGGTATGAGACGATCAGAGTTGCACAGGGTACAGCATCCACATGTTGAGGTTGTATGGCGAGAGATTCTGAGTTGGTACTCGGTGGAGCGGGCTATGGAGATAGTGATGGATCCGAGTGTAGCTCAGCAGGATTTTCTATGCATGGGGAATACAGGAACCCCAGATTGGCATTGGGATCCAGGTGGGATCACCTATCGTTTCCCAGGCAGGCGGCTGACTATGTCTTGGAGAGTACAGTTGGCCTAGTTAGTAGAGCATGTGCAGTTTCGGTCAGCTCCAGTGGCCAACCAGTTTATGGGCAGATTCCCTAGGTTGTCTTGGCATGACATTCATACACGGGATCACAGGGTGGTCAGCACACCTTGGCAGGAGCTTGTCGGAGGAGGTGGCATTGGCAGGCCACCAGATGGCACCTTGTATGGGGCCAAGGATTCTTCACCTTTGTGTGGGGCACAGAGGACGCAGCGGAGCCGAGCAGTGGTGGTGACACTATTGACACACAGGGAGATTCACTTCTCGGACCCCTTGAGGAGGATTTGGAGTGATGATCCTTTCGTCGGCAGGTATAGTGATACGACGGTGGAGACGATGTTACCGATTGGTGGTAGTTCGACATGTAGGGGCACAGCTCTAGGTCATCACATCCAGGGATGTGTGGGAGCCTCTAGCATTGAGCGGTGGATTGCCTGTGGACATGGAGTAGCATGGTGGTGTACCATAGAGTGTGGGACTGCATTGTGGAGTAGGAGTATCCTACATCACATTGAGAGCATGCGGAGAGTGACCGATGCCTGGACACATTCAGGGCACGAGACGGTACAGGGTGCTACAACAGTAGCACACGGTATCCAGCAGCATACCGAGGTATGTCTCAGTGTGCAGTGGCATGTTGAGGAGTATATGGATGATCAGTGGTATGCGAGGGCACACGGTACTGCACAGCAGGGTCTTAGAGCATTTCTTCCAGAGAGACTCATGGACAGGGACATCAGGCTTACCTTTGGTAGTAGTTCACCCAGGATCGATGGAGAGACAAAGGAGCGATACTTGGCGGTATCTGTGGGGACTCACACACCTGACTCGCTTCGACATCACTCACAGGTACAGCTGATTATGTTTTTGACCTTTGGCACTTCGGGCGTGAGCAGCAGGGTACGTGAGGTTCACCCTAGATATTTGGATGACACTCAGTACACTAGGCGAGAGACTTCTCAGCAGTGGCACTGGGTTGGTGTGCTAGTTGACAGCCACAGGTTGGGGGATGAGATGATCCTTTGCAGAGGTGGTGCATCAGTCATCACTGAGCCTACGTTTGGGGAGCAGGTCATGAGGGAGACATGCATCACTTTTCCCTCACGGCATGTCGAGAACATGCATGGGCAGAGGATACTGGGTACAACAGAGGTAACATCCCAGTATGTGTTTGGGCTCCAGACACTGTATCGACACTTTATCGAGAGGATGGGTGGCATGTTCGATGTAGATGAGATGGCGGAGGTAGAACAGGAGGGCATTCCTTCTGTATACCAGGGTGAGGACTCTTTTTCATATGAGTCCATAGGATCAGTTGAAGACGCTTCTGGGGAGTGAGAGCAGTCATGCATGGATGGTGACAGTAGACTGGAGCTACATTCTAGTGTCCAGGGTGAGCAGTCACGGGACTTTGCGGGAGATACTCTGGGTGAAGAGTCACTTGTGACAATTCAGCTAGAGCAGCAGGTGATGGAGCCTGAGTCGACAGAGGAGGACACCACTTACATCAGGCATGATATTCCTTTGAGAGAGAGCCAGATGGGTGCCCACATTGAGTCGATGAGGGATATGCGGCTAACATTGGGGTCAGCCATCGAGGTGGGACAGTCATATGCATTGACATCGAGTACGGTGACAGCAGCTGCAGATCCATATTCTCTAGAGGTTTTGGAGGTCGATGGGATTGTTCTGCAGGGGACCAGTAGACAGCGGGAGCATGACATTCCTGATCAGGAGTGGGAGGAGTTGTTGGGTATGGTGGAGCATCCATCTGTGGGTCGACACAGGGATGAGACGCAGATAGGTGCACACACAGTCAGCAGAGCTGCAGTGTTTTTAGTGTGTAGCACTCTCCAGGAGTACATCGATGGAGCTTGCAGCGTATCTTGCCCACTTTGGCCCATTATAGAGAGAGGGGCTTCCTTCTACAGGCAGCCTTCACTGGCAGACAGGGCAGAGCAGTGGGAGTTGATTACGAGTTGGCGACAGCACTCCCGGCATGTTCCATATGCAGTTGTTATCGTTACATCAGATTCTTCTTCCATGACGGACTGGCAGGAGATCATGAGCTGGTACCCTCTTGATGTTATGGTATTCTTCGGAGGGAGCACAGCAGAGCAAGGGCCCATGGACATAGCACATGTTCTAGATTCCAGCTGGCAGGGGGACACATGTCATCATTTCTTCAGCACCCCATCCCGATTTCAGGAGAGCGGGATCAGCATGGGGTTGAGTCACAACTTGGATTGGAGAGAGGTGATGAGTTGGTATGCAGTTGGAGGGGTAGCATATGCAGCTATAGGTACAGCGCAGCAGGAGCCCGGGAGCGTTGATGCTTGTTGGTGGTCTTCACCTCTTAGAGAATTGGTCATAGCTAGAGGCAGTGCACAGTCTGAGCCGTGGGACTGGTGCGATTATTGGCCATGGTGGCGATGGGATCCGGGAGGATTATTGGTTGGCTGGTACTGTGAGAGGTCACTTTGGGATCCTGGCATTGAGATATCCCTTCGTATCAGGGTGATGCAGGAGACAGAGAGGTTTCAGTGGGACCCAGGCACATTTTGCAGTATCGGTGGGGAGCATCAGCTAGAGAGTAGGCTTGTTCAAGCGTTGCTCGAGGACAAGCAATTTTTGCCGGATGAGGATGCCACTTGGGAGAGCGAGCAGATTTTACAGCATCCATCACTTCAGTTGCTTGAGGACAAGCAACATTTTGCCGGGGGAGACTGTAATATTCCTAATTAGCACCGCTAATTGGAATATTTCATTTTTGTATAGTTTTGCCGCCTATAGTTAATTAATAAATAAAAGTGAGAAAGAGGGGTCAACTCACTTTAATAAAATAAAGTGCTCCCTAGTAGGAGCAACGTTGTGACTTAAAGGAGAGCCTTGGGGGTCCACACGTTGCATGAGAGAGGCCTCACTTAGGCTCTAGAAGCAACTGCGCAGGCATAGGAGGAGCTCATGGAGAGAGGGGACGCAGTTAGGGTTTTGAGGGGAGCTAGCACTATAAAAGGTGGGAGTTTCACTCCATTTGGCATTATTGATATGTTGATGATATTTTGAGCTAGACTTCTGTCTACTTGAGCACGCTGGCTGTTTAGTCGGTCTGCAGCACTGTTTAGTGCGACTGAGTGTCTCCGGTCGGAGATCTCACCCTTGGCCCCGGGGGACTTCAGATCAACGGCGGGGAGCTTTGCGATGCGATTAGCGCCGACAAGCTTTGGCTTTTGGTTTTGACGCATGGGCATGTGGGGGGAAGTGGTTTAGGACTTAGCCCAAGGGGCTTAGGTCCATAGCAATAAAACTTTGTTTTTTAATGAAAAATTTCAAGGTTTTAAATGGATTTGGGGGTTTCGGCACAGCTCAAAAAGAAGTTTTAAACCATGTCAGGAGGATTTTCACGAATGGATGGAGAAACTTATGAAAAGTAGGGAAATAATATGGAGAAAAGGGGGAGTAAATGAAGTTTATTTATGAGTGGGAGAAAGGGGAAAAATGATGGTTTCTTCAGCAGTTTCTTACAGGAAATCAACAGAATTAATAGGAACAGTAATGAGGATTTTGGACAGAGGCATGAGGCCTACAAGGAGTCTTCAAGAGCCAACAAATTTTTAGTGATAAAATTTGTTCCTTGGTGGCTCCAAAAGTCTTAGCCACTTTTTGGTATAACAAAATATTATAGGTGGCTAATAGTCTAGAAAAACGCTCTTGATGTAGCAAACGACTTTAAGACGCTCTTCAAATGGAAATTTTTAGATTTTAAAAGTGGAAATAGATGATCAAGTAGTTAGAGAACGAGAAACTCCCTCTTTGTCTTCCTTTGATGCAAAACTTGGGGTTAAAAGTAGCTGAGTCTTGGATCGCTTTGAATGTAGGAGTGAATTGATCTATTTGAGACTTCTCCCATGCCCGGATGGATTTCCTGCACACAATACGAATAGTTCTTCCCGACACACTTAAACAAATATTAGTCTGCAAAAGGATTAGAGCATCATAATGAAATAGATAAACCAAACATTCCTTCGAAAATGACTTGGCAAGCTAATTCATAGAATAATACTCTAAATCAATGATGCATGCAAGATAGCTTGCACGCATCAATCCAAGTTATATGGAAAATATAATCTAATATTGATCAAGCATATAAACGAATTCAAATACAATAGCAATAGTATGGAAAGAAATCACCTCATAACACCAAGAGAACATCCGCTAAATAGCCCCAAAGTCTTGATTTTATTGATATACAAAAATGATAGAGTTTCCTCAAGCCCAATAACTCATAACATGATACAATACAATAGCCAATGGCTTTGTTATATAGAGATTCGGGAGCAATTCCTAAGGACGAATGCATGTGAGAAGTGAACTTGAAGCAAAACCTGAGTAAAGGTAAGCCAAGTTCCATATGGAGTAGACTGAGACACCCAGAGCAAAATCGAATTTCCTTGTGCACACCTGAGGAAATCGAATTCCCATATGTTCTAGTGAACTTATCCATAAGCCAGAGGAAGTCCCGTGCTACACTGAGTCCGTGACCGCAAACTCAAACCAACTGAAACTGCACCTGTAGCTGACCCCAGTGATCTTCTGTGTAAGCCCCTGAGAACTGCGTGGTGGCTCTGAGTGATTGCGCATTCCATATAGCGTAAATCCTTTGAGTGCAGTGTTGAGTGCTGTTGCACTCCAGATAGCTTGTGAGAAGAGGTCCCCACTTGGTCTTTAGTCAACCGATCTATTAGAATATTCCTTTTATGCTCAACTGCCTCTAGTAAATTAGGTTTTTCTTGAGTGTAAGTGCTGCTTTGTCTCTGGAAAATTCGATTTTATACATAAATAAATGGTGAAATAATGATGTAGAGTGCTCAGTCATCCTCCACATGTCCGTTGACTCAACTTTTGACTTAGGATAATTTCAAAGTCATTGCCACGTCATTTTGTCCCACGGAATAATTTATTTCTCTCTATTTTATTTAATTCTAGCTTAATTAAATGCCACAATTCCCACTAAACCTAGGAAATGTGGGTTTTGAGGGTCCAGAACTCATTATTAACCCTTCAAAGTGTGTCATGGCAGAAATTTGAGGGTGAGAGGTGTAATTTTGATTACTCATACCCCATACAACTTCTCTAGACAACACTTATTACAATCCAATTACAAATTTAATTGCAGTTTTTGACCTATTGGAAATTTAAAAAATAAAAAAATTACTACCTAGACCTAACCAAATTCCACGAATTTTTTTGTGTGATCTTGTATGGTAATATACATTGACTTTAGACTCTAAGATGCATCAGGGGCTCAACCTTCAAGCTGTCACCCCAGCTTTGGGGTATTGCAATGAGTGAAAAAACCTAGAAAATTATTCGCTGCTAAAAAGAAGGAATAATTAATGAAGAAAAAAAACACTCCAAGGTGTACTCACTTCCTGATCGAGTCCCAACATCCTAGGCCTGTTACAGACTCAAATTCATCATTACTAGCATCACTTATTACAATTCCCCGTAGGGCATGGAATCTGTGCATCAGAGAAAGATGTTGAGAAACAAAAGTAGAGTTCAAAAACTCTGTTGAACTGATGATATATGATGGTACAAATGTTTTCTGGTTCATCCTTGGGCATGGAGTCTTCTCATTATCATCAGGTGCCACTCCAGTCGTCAATCACCCATTAAACCCTTTCCTTAGGAGGAGGTGAAGAATGGATATTGCTTGCTCTTTAAGTAAGGGCCTTGACTTCCCAGGGAGAGGGGGTGAGGCTTAGAGGGTGAGGATGAAGGGTATAACTTGTAGAGGTCTTTCTCGATCCCTAAAATCCTATAAGAACTTGGATTCCCAAATATTCCTTGATGAATAGTCTTTGACAACAAATGGGACCACACAGGGCCAAGTGGACCCAACCTAGGTTCGGGGATGGATTTTAGCAACCAATAATGTTCCTATCCTAGACAAGGTGAGAGGAAAGGATCAAACAAGAATTTTTACTTAAAAAGGTCAAATTGATCCTGTCAGGTGCTAGCCTTGGGAAACATAGGGAAAAACTTGATCCTAGAGATAGGGCTTGGGATATCTTGAGATTCCACAGTTGGAATGTCTTCAAAATTTGAGGAGACTTGGGGGACCCACCAGTGCAGTTGACCTAGGAAATTGAATTTTTCCTATGGCCAGACTTCTGGGAAAGTGATGCCCTAGGTGACCTAATGGGGATAGACTTGCGAAAAATGGAGAAAAAGTAAAAATAAGTGTTAAAATGATCACCATGTGGAGGATCAGTGCCTAATTTCACTTGGGGTTATGGAATCAAGGATAATTAAGAAGATAGAATGTATTTCTATCGTTCAAGGAGGCTTCAAAGTCAATTTCGTCCAGTGTTAGAGGCTAGAGAAGAAAAGTGATTCTAAAACATTTATAATTCTTGCAAATGGTGAAGGCTTATCGCGATAACATGATCTTTGGGAAATTTCATTCATATAACATGGCCCATACACATATACGCTAAAATAGACACATAATTCCACATTTAACATATGTAGCAATTAGCCCTAATCATAGCGAAGTTCAAATGTATGCAACAAGAAGAAAAATGACATCAAATTTGCACTTACACGTTATAGAATATATCCAATCAACATCATATTTGCAACATAAAAAGCTCCAAGATAGAGAGAACACAAATCCATACATCAAAATTCATCCATCATCCAAAAATCTCCACCAAGGAAAAATGCGAAATTCTCTTAAGAGAGAGAGATTCCAATCCAAGTGATGATACAAATGAATCCAACTAACTCCTATTTATACACCTTTTAGGAGTTCGATTTAGCTAATGAGCCTACATTAGCCCCTAAACATAAAATAATGTGCAAATACCCTAACTTTTGGTGAAAAGCCCACCAAACTAGCTCATAAATGAAATGATAAGCCTCTCAGGAGGTCAAATAATAATAATATATGCATGTCGTGGGGCCCTCCAAAAGGCATGATCATATCCATAAGTCCCATATTGATGAATAAACTCCTCAAAATGTGATGGACAAGTGGGTGGCCCCTTGTTCTCCAAGTAATAGACCTGTGGTGCTCCCAATGGGTGTGGGGGCACACCAATGACCTCATGGGTCTCCATATGAGTCGAAGATGCTTGTAGATCATCTGTAAGGGCTCAAATGATGGAATGGTTGCTGCGACGTCATCGTACAAGTCCTGGGACACCTACCAAGTGTGTCGTGCTCCTATGGGGCCTGTTAGGGATAATTTACCAAGTGCATCATCCTCATTCAAAAAGTGGATCTCTAGTATTCTCTGGACATTAGCAGGGATCCATGGAGCACTTTTTGCTTCTATGGAGGCCAATGGCTTTATACACACACCCTATATGTGCCAATGTAGCCCTCTGGGAGTTTAGGACCCCATATAGGGAGACCAAACCCAAATGGATACCATCTGCAATCCTGTATAAGATCAAATGCGTCCCCTAGCCTTCTAGTACAACAAGTCATTAGGGTAATCGTGTAAAAGAGCTTACAAACCATAGACAACAAAGTGGGAACTTCATAATGGCATGCCCTTCTGTAGTGGTCTTTGGCATGTGCTGATGTCTCCAAGGTCCAAAGGGGGTTAGCTAGGTACCTTATTAGGTGGTTTCTACCCTTAGAGAGGATAGTATGTCCAAGGTACATCCCTCAAATGGGGGGTGGAGAGTGATAAAGAAGTGAAATGGAATGGGGAATGAGAGGAGCCTTCCTGGGCCACATATTGGGGTTCAAGGATAGCTAGATAAGGAGAATCCCATACTTGGGTATATAATGTTTAGGAGGGAGCAATTGTGGTACATGAGGTGCCTCGACCTTTATTTTTCCACTCTTCCACCCTCGGGGCTCAAAGGACAACAACATGATGTGCATGATTACCCCCTTTTAGGAAGGGCGGTTCATTGCCCTCCAGGGGTTGGGACAACCATGGGTTCCTGAATGATAAAGGAGTCTCATCTAGGGCTTATGGAACCAGGGTGATGAAAATGGTTATGGGGTAGAGCTCATGTATTGGCTTTTGACCACGTGCTAATTATTTTTTTGTCCCAACCATCTTTTGCAGTTTGTGGTACAATTTCCTGTTGAATGTGGCCATTTATGCTTTTAATTTTTCTTTTAGCTGCTTCAACATCCAGGGCATCATTCTAGGCCTGACCTAAAGTGGGAGCAACGGGATATGGAGGTTGACCCTATGTGGATCTAGAGAGGCAATGTGGACCCAGGCAGGAGAAATTATGAATGGGGGTGTAGAGAGTGGAAAGGGAATACTATATGCGGATAAAGGAGCGGGACCACGCACCCAAAGTCGGGATTTCCCAAGTAGTACCACCCTAGAACCAAATGGTCAATAAAGGAGGTCCCACGAGACTAAGATCCAAGGATAACATCCAAAATAGATCAAAGGGACATGAGCACAAGCTAAGCTGACTCTTTCCACCAAATTACCCCATCAATCCATGCCCAGAAGTATCCATGATAAGTAAACCCAATACTCAATTACCAAATGACAAGACATACCTTTAGATTCGGGAGGCCCACCTTCAAACATACGATCAATACAGATGGGTGAGGGACCACATGGCTAGCGCAGGTGGCGGAGAAATGGCACAACGACCTAGTTGAAGGCTGCAAGGGGTTGCTCTGTGCCGGTTGATGTCCATCATGGAGAAAAAAATTATCCTAGGGTTATCACCTGTGAAGTTTTGGGTAACAGGTAGGAGGACGAACTGATATGATGTGACACTGATGATGCTCAGGGACAAAGCATTAGATTTTGGCACGGGTCTTCCATTGGTATCCCAGGACAAGTAGAGAGACACGCTTTAGAGTGTAATATTCCGAATAGAAATAAACTGCAATATAAAGCACATAAACAAAGAACTACAACAGCTAGAGAGATATCACATGAACAAGAGGCAATATGGAGAACGCTGAGCCATTTTATTAAATACTGAAAGATGAAATAAGTACAAAGGTGATCAGAATGATGGCACCTTGGCTTGCACTAGGCAAGCGAAGAAATACTCTCAGAATATATCAGTAAATGGCTGCTACCTCAATGACTGCGTAATCGCCAACGCTGCTGCTGCTGCTGCTACTGCTGGAATGAACTGACTATTTGGGGCTGCTCCCCACCTCAGAAAATTATGAAACTTTGGGAATGGCCTCTCCACCCAATACCCAGAAAAGCCCAGAGAGCTTTTCGGAAATCGCTGACCTCTGAAAATGACCTCCCTTGAGGCTCCATGTTGTCCCAATGATAAACGCTGGCCCTGAATGATCTGCTACAAACAATGGCCTCCAACTCTACCAAAATGATGGAATAGGGAAGGGATGACCCCTTTCCAACTCTCTCGGGCTGAATCCCCTGATAGACCCTCAATCCAGAATCACCTCCTCCAAAGACTGTGTCCTCCTTCTCACTAACTGCGCTATCTCTGCAAGTGAATGCTCTCAACTGTGGTTGCTACAACTCTCTCCGGCAAAATAAGGATGGAACTCCTCACCTGAGCAGACACTCGAAGTCCCTCGGGGCTGAGGTTGGGATCTCTGCACGGAGACACCCGATGTGCTGAATAGCACGTGCAGACTTTGCTAAACAGCAAAAGCGTGCTCAATGTCAAGAGACAAATAACATAGATGCATAATCGAATACCCAAAATGAGGAGCCTCTCTCCCTTTTTATGCTCGGAGAGCCTTGCTCTCACCTAGGCCCCACCATCAACTGTGCTGTCTCCTTGGGCCAAGTTGTCCCTCTAGCTCTGCGCTGACTTGGGCCCACGCTGCCACTTTGTCCTCTAGGCCCATCGCTGCCAAGTAATCATGTCTCCAAGTGACTTTAGGAAATGTTTTTATCCTAAGTGTGAGTTAAGTGTCCCTCTTCACCCACTTTATTTCTAACTTAACTTTATTAAAGTGAAATAGTCAAAAATTAATATTTCCAATTAGTTATTGCTAATTGGGAATATTACAGTCCTCCCCAGCAAAACGTTGCTTGTCCTCAAGCAACTGCAATGATGGATGCTGTAGAATTTTCTCACTCTCCCAAGTGGCATCCTCATCCAGTAGATTCCTCCATCTTACCAGATATTCCCTGACTGTCCTGCTCCGCAACTGCCTCTCCCTAGTGTCAATAATGGCCACCGGCTGTAGCACCAAATGCCCCTTATCATTTGTGGGCGGGAGCTCCTCAGTTGCAGTCACCTGCTATCCTAGTGCCTTCTTCAGGCATGGCACATGGAAAATATTATGAATCCTGCTACCAGTGGGCAGCGCCAACTCATATGCAACCTCTCCAATCCTACGTGTCACCCTGTAAGGTCCATAAAAGCGGGGCTTGAGCTTTTCAGCCCCCTTCTGCTTCAGCATGGATTGCTGATATGGCTGCAATCGTAGGTAGACCAAGTCCCCTACTTTAAACTGCCTCTCAACACGTCCCCTGTCGACATACAACTTTTGCTGATTTTGTGCTGTAGCTATGTTATCTTTAAGAGCTCGGAGTATATTCTGACTCTCTTGGATCCAATCCTTGGCCCTAGGGGCCTTGCTAGCACCAAACATCACGTTAGCAAACGATAAAGCATGATACCCATATAAAGCATAAAATGGAGACATACGACATACCAGTAGACATATGATGAGTGGTGTTATAATAGTACTCCCCCAAGTACAACCATCGTAACCATGCCTTTTGCTGCTCGCTGACATAGTTTCGCAAGTAGCCTTCCAGCCACTTGTTCACTATCTTCGTCTGACCATCTGTCTGTGGGTGATAACTAGTGCTCAGGGTCAACTTGGTGCCCACCAAACGAAGTTCTTGCCAAAACCCGCCCATGAAGCGGTTGCCCTGGTCACTGACAATAGTCTTTGGGAGACCATGCAATCTGAAGACATCTCTGAAGAACAACTTCTCTATCTGTGCTGCAGTGTATCGTGCTAATATAGCGAAGAAGTGTGCAAACTTTGTCAGCCGGTCAATGACTACAAATATGCAATCCTTGCCCTGTACAGTGGGCAACCCTGTGATGAAATCCATCGAAATACTCTCCCATTTTCCCTCTGGTATGGGAAGACGCTGAAGGAAGCCTGCCAGATGTTTCATCTCCCCCTTGTTACACCGGAAAACTTCGCACTCCCTGACATGTCGAAGTACGTCCTCTTTGAGGCCCTTCCATGAGAAACTCTCTCTAATGGCCCTATAGGTTTTGGTAAACCCCTGGTGGCCTGCTAGTGGCAAATCATGTGAGGCGTGCAATATCTTCTCCTTGAGCTTGGAGTTCTCGGTCAAGAAGATCCTGTCCCTGAAGTAGATCACGTCATCCATCACCCTGTACATGTCATCTGTAACCTGTTCGTCCAACACCTCACAGGCAAAACGGTCCTTGGAGTACTCTACCAACAGCTGAGCCCTCCAGTCCGTATCTAAGCTCATCAAAGACAATGTTGTCGGTCTATGTGAGAGTGCATCGGCCACCACCTTGTTCTTCCCCTTGACATACTCGATGCCGAAATCATATGCCTGGATCTTACTGACCCACTTCTACTGCCTCTCCTGCAACTGCTTCTGCTCTAGAAAGAATCAGAGGCTGTTGTAGTCAATCCTCACTCTGAACTTGTTCCCCACCAGGTACTACCGAAATTTGGCCAATGCATGCATGATGGCCAACATATCCTTGTTGTATATAGCATACAACCTCTCATGTGGCAATAGCTTTCGGCTCTCAAAAGCTATGGGGTGGCGTCCCTGCATCAAGACTGCGCTTATCCCCTCCCTTGATGCATCACACTCCAGGACAAAGGGCTGTGTGAAGTCTGGCAATACCAAAACTGGACAGCTGCTCATCACCTCCTTGAGCCTGTCAAAAGCCTTCTGCGCTGTGTCAGACTAACTGAATGCCCCCTTTTTGGTAAGGTCTGTAAAGGATGCAACAAGTTGGGAAAACCCCTTGACGAACTTCCGGTAGTAGGTGCAGATGCCCACAAAACCCTGAAGCTCCATTACATTCTTTGGCTCTGGCCAATCCTTGATGGCCCTGATCTTCTCCTCGTGGACCCTCACTCCGTTCACACCAATGATGTGCCCTAAGTAGAGCATCTCCATCAGTCCAAACTCGCATTTGGAGAGCTTAGCATAAAAATGCTACTCCAATATGCGCAATACAGCCTCAATATGTTGTAGGTGCTCCTCCCACGTCCTGCTGTAAATCAAGATGTCATCAAAAAACACTAACACAAACTTCCTCAAGTGACTGCGGAATCTGTGATTCATGCATGACTGAAAAGTGGCCGGAGCATTGGTTAGCCCGAAGGGCATCACCAAGAACTCAAAGTGACCGTAATGACATCTGAAAGCGGTCTTGGGAACATCCTGATCCCTCACGCGAATCTGGTGGTACCCAGATCTCAAGTCAATCTTCGAAAAGAACTTCGATCCCCTCAACTCGTTCGTCAACTCATCTATCCATGGAATGGGGTATCGGTTCTTCATGGTCTTTTTGTTGAGAGTTCGATAGTCAATGCACATCCTCATTGTGCCATCCTTCTTCTTCGCCAACACGACAGAAGAAGCAAAGGGGTTAGTGCTAGGGTGGATGTGTCCCAGCGCCAAGAGGTCATGGATGGCCCTCTCAATCTCATCCCGATAGGCCTTAGGATGCCTATAGGGTTTAGTGATCACTGCCTGGATTCCCTATTCCAGCTCAATGGTGTGCTCAAAACCCCGATTTGGTGGCTGCCCTAGTGGTATATCTCCAAAAACTGTGGCATATCTGTCTAAGATGGTCTATACATCCGGGTGTATGACCTGCCTTGTAGACCCTGCCTCTGAAGCACGTAGCTCTACTGCCCACTCTATGTCTCCCTTTCGGAAATCTGTCTCCATCCGGTGTGTCGAAACTATCTGTGGTGGGTAAGTATGCATGCCCCTAATCATCTCGTGCTTCCTGGTCTTCTTGTCTGTCCACTCCATCTTCAAGGTCTCCCAATCTGTGGTGACCTTTCCCAGCATGATCAACCACTGCACTCCCAGTATCACATTGGTGTCCGGGATGTCCACCACAAAGAAGTGATCTGTCAGCGTGTAAGTCCCCATAGTCACTGCCAAGGCTGGCACATACCTGGCACATTGCATGGTTCTGGCACTTGGGACCAGTACTGAGAACCCATCAAATCTCTTTGTTGGTATGCTCCTCCGCTCTACCAACTGTGCATCAATAAAATTGTGGGTTGCCCCACTGTCGACCAATACTGAAACACACTGTCTCTGCACTGTACCTCGGACATGCAATGTCAAGTATTTGGGAACCCCTCGCAAAGAAGCAAGGACTCCCCCGGTAGGTGCAAATGCTGCACCTCCAGCTCCTGGTGGTGCAAGTGGTGGATGATCTCCTCTCTGTCCTGCACTGCTGCCTCCTGCCTCCATCTCCTCATACTCATATTCTTCTTTGTCACTGTTGGAGAAAACCTCAATGTAGTGTGCCTTCCCCGTGGCATGTAACAAATATAATTTGTATAAAATAGAATAAATAGAATAAATATAATTACTAACTAATCAAATAGTGATTATGTTAAGTAATTGTTAGTTAGTTGAAAAGGCATGTCTAAAAGACATGCCCATTCGTGAAAGGTCACCTGCATAGGTATAAAAGCAGGGCCTCATTGTAACTTTCAATCATCTTATCATACATTTTTATAAATAATATATTATTATAAATACCTCTTGTGTATTTTTATAATTAAAGCCATTTTTGCTATTAAGCCAACAAAGCATATAGTTTTGTTGCTACAGTGGTATCAGAGCCATATCGAAGCTAACAAAGCCATATTGAAGCCAAGTTGAAGCCATGTCGCACAACATCGTCTTACAAGCTTATGAATGTAGTATACAAGCGCGGGAACATTGTTTACCATACAATGTGCCATTACGTGAAAAACCTGAAGAAAGTGAAAAAATTAATAAAATACTAGAAAAGCTTCAGCAATTAGAAACTTCATGTGCAAAAGTCACAACCCGTGTTAAAAAAATTTCTGCAGTAATCCATAATAGAGAAAATGAACGACCTAATAATGAGAGGGCAATTAGTTATGCCAAGGGAAAATCAAGTAGAACATCCATGGAAAATTCAAGCAAATATATTCCCCCACCAATGCGTAATAAAGGAAAAAAGGAAGAGAAATGTTGGAAATGTGGAGACAAATATTTCACAGGACATAAGTGTGCCTTTTATACAAGAAATGAGATTGCCGTTAGTGATGTTTGTCATTCTGGACATCGTGTTAGTCTTGATCGTTCATATAATTCAATAACAAGTTTAGGGAACTCATCTAATATAGCTAAAAATAAAGAGAATAATGAACACCCAGATAACCTTGAGATCGCAGATATTCCTTATATCGCTGCACCCTCTCAAGCTACTAAGGATGTGAATACTAAAACTGGAGAAATGCATAATAAAGAAGAAGATGTTGATCAGAATAATGGATATGAAAAATCTATCAATCAAGAAAATGAAGTCAATGAAGTAGATATGCAACATGGCAAGAAGTTTGATTCTAGACATAATGCTGTGAAGTAGTTAGCTATTGAAAACAAAGATTCTGATCAGATTGTTAAACACTTGAATACATTAATGAGTATGTCATCAGAGATGGTCGCAATGTGTGAGCAAGGTTCAAGACAAGCTGGTCTTGATATAGATGATCTAAATAAGGATGATGTGGATGAGAATGTTATAAGGTCTCAAATGGAACAAAGTGGAAGTGTGGATTTTGATGTTATGCTGTCGAAGACCAAGGTATCAACAGTTGGAACAAAACAGACCCCATAGGCTTCTAAAGCGCAGCTCCCATTTGCCCCTCCTGCAACTACTCCATCAATTGTTGTTACTGAAAGAGCAATAACAAAGACAAAGAGGAATAGCAGCAAGGGCAATATTATAACGCTAAAAGAAGGATGGTCTATTGTGTACCAGGGTATCATTAAGCTGAGAAACTTTGTGGAAGGAGTTGAGGGGTATGGTGACTTTACTGTAGAGGAATAGATCAATATTTACACAACCATATTCAATATTTGCAGGCAAAGTCACCCTCATAACTATGCATATCAGTTGTTTGACTTATACGTGAAATCCATAAAAGAGTATTTCACAGATACTGTTTTACCCTCCTTGAGGGCACAACCCGATGATGAGTTGATGTTAAAAGAATTTGTGAGACGTTGGGAAATTTACAAGGTCATGTTTAGTCGGCTGTTACACATTTTTAATTATTTGGATCGTTTTTTTGATCCGAAATATAACTATGGGGTTAGAAAACGCTACAATGTGTCTTTAATTGATGAATATAATGTCTCCAGCGCTTCAGTGAAGTGTTTCCGAGAACTAGTCTTGCATGAATTACGAGACGACGTGACGAATTCTGTTATTGTTCTTGTTGATAAAGAGAGGGACGAAGAACAATTTGACTGCGTTTTATTGCGGAAGGTTATTCTTTGCATTGGGGAGATTGTAGGTACTGAATTGACAGAGTATTGGCCGGAAGGGAAAGAACATGAAGTAATGAAAAATGATGATATCCTAGGCGATGCAATTCCTTCAGCTCAGTAAACGGATATGCAGAAGATTTGTTGTATGGCGCTGGGAGTAGGGTTCGATGGAAATTCTCGTTTTCCAGGATCTCAGCCAGTGTCATTGGTAGGTTGTCGTAGATGTGGTTACAAAATTGCCTGGAAAGAAACGTGGACACACATTTTTTGTAATTTATCTTTTGTAGAAGCACGTTGGCTCTGTCCAATGGTGCTGGTCGGCTTAAGGAAGTACACCAGAAGATACGCAAACCTGAGGAATAAAAGGTTCGTAACTCCTGATCAATATAGTTTCTTCGCAGTAAATAAGCAAAACCCTCCAATATATATCTTCGAAAACAGCGAGATGGAGGAATCACAAAACCGAAGCGATAATGATAATACCAGTTGTACTGGAGAATCGTTTCGGCGGGTTGCGAGAGAAATGTTTGAGCAGCTTATTTGTCATGTAGAGAACGAGACAAATAAAGGCATAATATGGCAAACATCTGTAACTTCCACAACCACAAGTGAAACTGAAGGCCTTCCACAAGAAGGAGCGGTAAGCAGGGAAAATGAGTCTGCTGTTCAACAGCACTTGATCTCCAGCGCCGTTTTCACTGACCTGCCATTGGCGGTGCGCTCCTCGGATGCCATTCTCGTCGCCAACATTTCGTTGCTCAGAGACTGTGGGAATCCATACCGAATAGGGGAGACTGCGAGTTCTGCTAAAAGAGCAATTAGGCTCATTGAGAGTCTCTTCATCCCCACTACCAGTCACTGTTCTCGCATCGTTTGTACATAAATCCTTGCCTGCAATGTTGTATGACGATTAATATAAAAGCCCTGTTGGTTCTTGGAAGAGACCTCAGAAAGCGTGCTCTTAGTATGCTGCGTAAATCACGGTTGGCCGATATCATTGATACCGAGCCAGTTCAAAATCGTGTGAATCGGGTGCTCTGTCCGTTTCGTCGTTCTGGATATGGAAGGGATTATGCCTTCAATGCTCCAGCAAAACTATTGTCTATGGATTACGACACACATTAAAATGGAATGTGCAATAAAGGGACACGAGAAGGGGACATGACTATTTGAATGAACCTATAGTCATAAAAATAAATAAACAAAAATAATTATAATAAATCATAAAAGTGCTTTATAAAAATGGTTAAAGTAATATTATTACAATTATAAAGTTACCTTAATAGATTTTTATAAAGTTTCTTATATATATATATATATATATATTATATAAATTATTATAAATATATATTATTATAAAAAAAGTAGTTTTTAAAGACAACATTAGAGAGAATTCTACAAGGAAGGTACCATTGAACGACATGCCTCGCAGATAATCCGAAGTGAAGAAAATCGTCAGAAATATAGCTTTTAGGACAAAGCTTCTAAAGGAAAAGGCAATGTAACAAATATAATTTGTATAAAATAGAATAAATAGAATAAATATAATTACTAACTAATCAAATAGTGATTATGTTAAGTAATTGTTAGTTAGCTGAAAAGGCATGTCTAAAAGACATGCCCATTCGTGAAAGGTCACCTGCATAGGTATAAAAGCAGGGCCTCATTGTAACTTTCAATCATGTTATCATACATTTTTATAAATAATATATTATTATAAGTACCTCTTGTGTATTTTTATAATTAAAGCCATTTTTGCTATTAAGCCAACAAAGCATATAGTTTTGTTGCTACACGGCACAACGATGTCCTGGTGCCCATGGCTCCTGGCATGTGAAGCATAGCTTCTTCCGCCTTAGATCTCTCTTGGTCTCCTCATCCAAAGGCCCTCGGCTGTGGTTCCCCTTTGGAGGCAGAACCCTCGTGTCCTTCCCCTTTGGCTGAAATGCCGGTCTCTGGGGGAAAGGAGCTCTAGTCTAGGGTAATGCATCTTGCGAGTCGCGAGTCCTCCCAACTACGTCATGGAGTGTAGCTGGCCTCGTTGATCTGACTAACCCTCGAAGAGGCTCTGCCAATCCATTGATGAACATGTAGATCATCCTGGCTGAAGATAGGTCAGGTACCATCACGGAAATTCTCAAAAACTCTGAGATGTATGTGTCTGGACTCTCGGTCTGCTTGAGCTTAGTCAGCTCAACAAAGTGCTCCTTTGGATCCCTCCGATCAAACTGCTCTATTAACCTCTGTGTAAACTCGACATATGCTGTCACCCCCGAGCCCCAGCGTAGCCATCCCGTGGAACCACCAATCATGGGCCTCGCCCTCCAGGTGCAGCGCTGCCACCTTGATGGCCTCTGCCTCTGCCATCTGATTAAGTTGGAAATAGATATCCAGCTTCTCCACCCAAGCCTTTGCCGAACACTTGGATGATCCGTCAAATGTCGGTAGATAGAATTTTCCTACAGTGCGCTGTACATCCCCATCCTGTGAATTCCTGTTCCCCCTGTGATGGTTGCGGGGCCTGTCGTCCCTCTTGAGTTGTACGTAGTCATGGAACGTGAGGGCATCTCTGAACTCCCGACCATAGGACTGATACTCGGCAAAGTAATCCCCCATGTGAGCCGGCTCCTGCTCCTGCTGTGCTCCTGCCCCAGTGTTTGTGTCAAGAAATGTGGGCATCGTGGAATGTGGGGGTGTATAAGATGCTATCTGCTACGTTGTGAGGTGCTCCTGCAAATGGTGGGATGTGCCCGATCCCTCTCCCGTATGGAAACCCCCAAGGGTTTCATGCTGTCTAGGTTCTATAGCGAGTTTCTGCCCCATCTCTTCTAATCCGTTTTGACAAGTCCTGCACTGATTTGAAGAGAAGTTCCCTGAACTCCTTCCGAACATCTCTTTCCTCTGCCATTGGTTCCTCTTCTTCTACGTCCACCCCTGGAACACAATCACCTTCCCCAAAAGTAATCTCTAACCTCCGCTCTTGGTCTCTGTACTTCGTCCCTTGGTAACAGATGTATGGTTTTCCTGCTGGTGTCATAGACAATCTGCTCCACAGGCTGAGCCAAGTCTATGAGCTCCGATACCACTGTAATATTTCGAATAGAAATAAACAACAATCTAAAGCACACAAACAAAGAACTACAACAACTAGAGAGATATCACATAAACAAGAGACAATATGGAGAACGCTGAGCCATTTTATTAAATACCGAAAGATGAAATAAGTACAAAGGTGATCAGAATGATGGCACCTTGGCTTGCACTAGGCAAGCGTAGAAATACTCTCAGAATATATCACTGAATGGCTGCTCCCTCAATGACTGCATAATCTCCAAAGCTGCTGGTGCTGGTGCTACTGCTGGAATGAATTGACTATTTGGGGCTGCTCCCGACCTCAGAAAATTATGAAACTTTGGGAATGGCCTCTCCATCCAATACCCAAAAAAGCCTAGAGAGCTTTTCGGAAATGGTTGACCTCCGAAGATGACCTCCCTTGAGGCTCCACGCTGTCCCAATGATAAATGCTGGCCCTGAATGATCTGCTGCAAACAATGGCCTCCAACTCTACTGAAATGATGGAATAGGGAAGGGCTGACCCCTTTCCAACTCTCTCGGGCTGAATCCCCTGATAGACCCTCAATCCAGAATCACCTCCTCCAAAGACTGCGTCCTCCCTCTCACTGACTGCGCTGTCTTTGCAAGTGAATGCTCCCTATTGTGGTTGCTGCAACTCTCTCCGGCAAAATAAGGATGGAACTCCTCACCTGAGCATGTACTCGAAGTCCCCCGGGGTTGAGGTTGGGATCTCCGCATGGAGACACCCGATGTGCTGAACAACATGTGCAGACTTTGCTAAACAACAAAAGCGTGCTCAATGTCAAGAGACAAATAACATAGATGCATAATCGAATACCCAAAATGAGGAGCCTCTCTCCCTTTTTATGCTTGGAGAGCCTTGCTCTCACCTAGGCCCCACCATCAACTGCGCTTTCTCCTTGGGCCACGCTGTCCCTCTAGCTTTGCGCTGACTTGGGCCCACGCTGCCCGTGCTAACCTCTCCTCCACGCTGCCACTTTGTCCTCTAGGCCCCACGCTGCCCATGCTAACCTCTCCTCCACGCTGCCACTTTGTCCTCTAGGCCCTACGCTGCCAAGTAATCATGTCTCCAAGTGACTTTAGGAAATGTTTTTATCCTAAGTGTGAGTTAAGTGTTCCTCTTCACCCACTTTATTTCTAACTTAATTTTATTAAAGTGAAATAGTCAAAAATTAATATTTCCAATTAGCTATTGCTAATTGGTAATATCACCAGTCAGAGGGAGCTTGTACAATGGACAATGTGTTGCGTCTAGAGGATGATCTTGGTGATGGTTGTGCTAGAAGGACCTCCCTCGCTTAGGAGTGTTGAGCTTTTGTCGCTCAGGAGGTCCTCTTCATGTTATAATGCCTAGCATGAAGGGACATTAAAAGTGGTAGGGCATTAACTGTGTGACAAGCATTCATGTTTGAGAACTTGAGTAAGAGGGAGTTCAAAGTCTACTTCAGAGACGAGCATTGGAGATGTGAAGAAAACTTTCCTCGGTAAGAGTGACTGTTGATTTTTTGTACCTTTGAAAGTGTTTAGCACTTTTTAATGCATGGCCTATCATTAAAGTGACAGGGGCAAACAGGACCCAAAAGTTGATGTTCTGAGATACAAAGTCAATGTGCTTTTATAAGTGAAAAGTGTGTTTTTAAGAAAACACAAGTGTGTTTCTTAAAAAGCACAAGTGTATTTTCTCAGAGATTTAGCGATCCATGTGACCATGACGTGGATCATAATCTCAACCATCAATTAAGATTTAATCTGAGCCATTGATTTCTTATGAGAACCTATAAAAAACACAGTGAGGGTTAGAGGCAAATCATTAATGAGAGAGTCAGTAATGAGGGCATTCATTCATGAGAGATTCATGAGATGATGAGGAGAGAGAAAATTGGAGTTTGAAGACTTCTTTGGAGGGCTGCATTTCTGAAGAAGAGGGAAGATTTTCTGTTGAGCTGAGGCACAAAAATCAAGGCAGCTGTACAGTGGTGACATCAGGCCATTCAGACAGTGATGTCAGCAGCATTTAAAGCAGCAGTACAGTCGGTCTGCAAGAGAATTAAATGCTGAGGTTTTTCTCCATAAATTCTGCTGAAAATTATGTCTGTACAGACAGGTCTGCTGGTTCATTAACAGCTGTAATTCTCTGATAATTATGCTGTGTAAATTCCAAGAAGAAGAAGTAATAAAATCAGATTTTCTGAATTTTCTCCTTGTGGGCTTTTCTGTGGTCTTTGACCAAAAATAATTGTGTCCTTTGGTGTGATTGAGCATTTATTGTTTTCGGCTAAATGTCTTATAGTTTCTTCTTGTGAATTGTGGTGAAATTGCAAATTTAATTTTCAGATTTCACAGGCAGTTTTCTTCACTTGTTCGTAGATTGATTATGTGGCACATTATGAGTATAGGGTTTGAAGTTGGGATTTCCTTGGTTAATATAACATGAGTAAAAGTAGGTATAAAGTGCATACTTATACATTAAAATTAAACTAATAAATAAACACATGAATAATTAATAACCAAAGGTCATGTCATTTGATGCTCGTAACCATCAAGGTGGGCATGTGTGGATGTGTGTACATTGTCACAAAGCACTTGTAACATCAAGCAATCATTCAAATATAACAATTTTATATTTTTCTAGATGTATTTCAACTCTTTGTCATTCTGATGTTGGATATTTTTCTGTTAAGTAATGGTTGTTCATTATATTTGTATTGAAGCCACTATTGGGCAGACATTTTGTTAGGTGAGTTCAAAACTCCTTGGCTTCTGGTATCAACTTAGCCAAAATTTTAATAGATAAAACAAAAAAAATCCTGGACCATCTAAAGAATACCTGAAAGGGGAAGTCGATTATGGGGGATCCACCCCCCTCCCCACTTCCAACTCCTGATGTTCAAGGAATTGGTGTCCAGATCTTTCCTTGCAAAGCACTCTTGAGGTTGGTTCCGACTTCTGATCTAGTTTTTATACGGGTTTAGCTACTGTCATTAATCACCCCTACATCCTTGATGTTGGGTATACTGCTGAATTCTTTCTGGGTAAATTTTACTTTAATTATGATCAAGGGTAAGTTTTCTCTCTCCTTTAATCAACAATAATATTCATATTAATCATGTATCAATATTTTGTAAGGGTCAAATCTTAGTTGTGCTGATAGGAATATGCTAATAGCCAGTCCATTAGCTGTTTTAAATGTCTTTTATATGCACACTTTTTCAGAGTTACCTGGTATTTCTAATGATGCTTATATGTGTTTTATATACTCTTTGTAGGCTTGTCCGATGACGATCTTAGGGAAACAGCATATGAGGTTCTTCTCGCATCTGTAGGAGGAGCAGTGTGAGTTCTGATGTTGTATCTATTGTAAATATTGATATCTGGTTGAAGGTCAATTAATAGTGGGGAAAAAGCTGCACAGTATTGTATTGTTTTCCTATAAAAGGAAGGTTGTTTGATTGTTTTTATCATTTGGCCTAATCTGTGCAACTGATGGCAGAGGCCTTATATCACCAGCAAAGGATAGAAGGGATGAGAACAAACTAAACCTGTCAAGGAAGTTTCCTCATGGAGTCCAAGATAAGTACCAAAGTAAACCTGCCAGAACACCTGGACTTGCTGGCTTGTTGGAGACAATGCGAATACAGATGGAGGCAAACTGCTATTCCTTTGTTTCTCCCACTTACTTTAATTTGCCTTTGGTTTGAACAGTGAAGTTTTGCTATATCCAAAGGCCCTGGGTATCATACAGAATTAAATTAAATTTAAAAAAATAATGCAAAACATGATAGTTATTTAAATTTTAGATCTTGTATATATTCATCTCAAAGAAGATAATATGCTCAAAATCCCTTTTTTCGTACATTAGAGCGTAACAGGGACAAGCTAATAAAAATACTGTTATTGTTCACAGATTCTAGGATAATGATGGCAATCTTAATGGGAGGGTTTCAGGTGCATTCTATGGCTAAAAGTAGTCCTGATAAAAACCATCTTCCTGGTAAAAACCATCTTTCAAACAATGATTTTTGCCCGACTTGTTAGGTCAAGCCCAAACAATAAATACAATTAATGATTTCCCACTATTTCCTTGCCAAACCCTATTCCAAGTGCCCATTCAAGTCAAGAAACAACCATAAAGGTCAATAATTCTTGGATTTGAGCACGCTGTCAAAATATATTATCAATTTGAAAAATTCCCCATCAAGTGTAAAGCACCTCTTTGGACGATCAGATTCTTTTGGAACCTTTTCCATTTCAATGATACAATACTAACGCGATAAACAGAACAGCTATAGAATGGTGAAGTGCCCGCAATATGCTTATTAAAATATGTAATGATGACGCATATATCATAATAACAACATATGTTTTTATATAGTCATTGAGGACTCATTTGAGGCTCTAGATATGATCTCCTAGAAGGCATTCTCCATTGTGAATTATTTCGCATCAGAATGACAGATTATGACTTACACATGTGCATAATAATGTTTAAATAGGCTGATGGTGTTGAGAAATCATTGCAAGTGGATTAGGGTTTGATTCCTCTTTCTTGATAATTACTTGTGAATTATGTTGGCTTTTTTTACTTTTTTATTAGATTATCTTTCATCAAACAATTACCAAATTATGTTTGTATTAAGATCACAAAAACACAAGACACAATATGTAGGCACTATGCCAGGGAAAAACCCCTTTCTAGGGGAAAACCAAGTAAAAATTCTCTTCCTTCAACAGTTTTCTATGAGACTCTTCACTCTAGACACAGACCAAACCTTCCCTCCACACCAAGTCAGCCTTTCCAGATCTTCGACTCAATAGCAGCAACAACTTGTCCCCAACAACTTTCAACTATGCAGCAACTTACGGCATCAGGCAGCAGCAACAACACAAAAAGACTTTGATCTCCCAAACTAGGGCATGAAATGGAGAGAGAGTAGCACCAAAACTTTGATTTTCTTCTTCTCTTTGACCTTGACCCAACTCACACTCCCTTTGGCTTCTTTGACTCACTTCGCACTTTTTTCTGGCTTCAAAGAGATATCGAACTAGCTTGAGATGAGATGCTTCAAATGATTTCGATCTCCTTCTATTTATAGGCTCCAGGTGAGGTCGAATTGGTCCCCTTTAGGCCGACTTGATCTCCTTTAGGCCGACTTGGTGTGGAGGTGACATAAATCATATTTGACTCAATAATAAACATTTTTACATGATTCAAAATCCCAAGAAGGGTCTCTTTAAATGTACAATGACTCTATTGACTCAATATTAATCCTAGGAGTCCACAATGGGGACTTTGACTAATATAATGATGACGGAAGCATGAAACCCATGCTTGGACTGCGCAATCAACTGGGAGATTGATTTGCTGCTTACATGATTCAAAATCCCAAGAAGGGTCTCTTTAAATGTACAATGACTCTATTGGCTCAATATTAATTCTAGGAGTCCACAATGGGGACTTTGACTAATATAATGATGACGCAAGCATGAAACCCATGCTTGGACTGCGCAATCAACTGGGAGATTGATTTGCTGCTTACGCAGCTCTTTGATCCCAGCTTCACCAACGCTGAATCTGCTGGATCGGTTCTTAGTATCGCCTGCACTCATCTTAAACAAGCTCTGATACCATGTGAAAATTTCGTCAACTTAGGAATCCTACTGCAGCAATTGATGGAAAGTCTTCTATTTGTTATTTACTTAACAAATTATTCACTGTGTTCTACAAGAAAATATCGAAATTCATTCACTACAACTTACACAAATTACCTGCGGAAGAATTACAAGTGCGGAAACAAATCTGAACAAACATAGATCACATGACCATTCGACACAGTTATTTTTGGACTAATGTCCCCGGAAAAACCCAATGCGGGAAAAATGGTGCAGCAGATTTGAGGGTTTATATATTATGCAATAAATATTATGAGTACAAATCTATGATTGACACATCTGTCAAATCATACAGAGAAACTAATAGAAGAGATCTTGTGAGACAAACCTCACTCCTCCACGGGAACCCGACACTGATCTGCACCAAGACTGGACTGCGTTGCGCTGCCTCGTGCAGTGACTGCGTCACTCTGTGCAATATTTGCGTCACAATTGTGGTTGCCCTCGGCCTCTACGTTGGTGTCACTGCTAATTGGAAATTGAAGCCTTATGGCCTCCAGAAAATCTCCTCAGGATCTGACACTAGCTCTACGCTATCTCCTTAGCAAGAAAACGACTTCTCCTCTGACTCTGCGCAATGACTTCATAGGCATTGTGTCACTGGCTTTGCGCTGCTACTTTGGCTCTCTCTGTCTCTGTTGCTATGTACTCTACGGCTCAGGAAACCTTCCAACCGGAACTATTGCCCCTCACTACAAAAGATCTCTCGATCAAATTATCTTTCTGAGCACTGCTCACTAAAGAAATCAATCTCTGTTCTCTTCCTTGTGTCTACAAATGTAATTTCCAAATGACCCTTCAAGCCAATCTTATAGTTTTCTCTTTGAGACTTCAACGGCCTAGATTAGATCTCTAATCAACGGCTAAGATTAACTTTTGACTTGATCCATTTATTCTAGATCATTCTCACTCATATTCTATTAATTCACTTTAATTATTTTATTTTTCTAAGTTTAGACTTAGGGTCCCTTTAAAAATAATTAATTATTTCTATAGAATACAATTTCTAGGTTATCTGGAATGCACGTGTCTAAGCCTCTCCACAAAATTTGAGACTTAGAGCACATTCGATGCTACCCGAAATCAACAAGAGACAGTGACATGTAAGTGATTGATGTTATTACATATGAAGACTGGGTCTTGTAATCATATAAAATGGATATAAGCATGGTAGTATCATTAGGGTTTTGTAGCATTTTGCAAATCTTGGATAACAAGTCTTGATGACTATGAAGGATCTAGGGTTTGTATAGAATTTGCAATTTCTAACGTAACAAGACCTTAAGGACCTTAAAAATTAGGGTTTTGCAACTAACTCTCTTGTGTGTGGTTGTAGAACTTTACAGTTTGTAAGTGACAAGTCTTGGCATCTAGGGTTTGTAAACCCTATCAAATTATGGACTAAAAAGAGAAACCCTAGAAGTAGAAATCCTAAGTGATTGTTTATGTTGTAAAAGGAAAAGGAACCTAGATCTTAAGAATGACACGTATCATGTCATGCTGACATGAAGACAAGGCTTGATGAAAAGGGGTCCAAGATTAAGAGGGAGCTAGTCCTTCTCAAAAGATAAGTAATTTATATATCTCCTTGTTTATTATGTTTGTGCTTTGTTCTTTTTGGTCTTCTAATAAAAGTTGTAGGTCAAGGCAAGATTTATCTAAAACTTGACTAGCTGAAGGAAGAAGTAGAAAAACGTGGCAAAGCATGAAAAATGAAGTAGAAAAGAGCAGTTTGAAGCTTTCGTCAAGGAACTCAATTAGAGGACAAGAAGTTCACTTACATCAAATGAAAAGAGGAAGTTGTAAAAATCTTAATGATACGATATTGAAGCTTGCTATCTGGTTCATTCTATGATCACATTGATTGATGATTGAAAGTTGTAGAGCATGAAGTAGAATTCTGTTGTAATTTGAAGGTAGACCATACAAAGGAAAATTGACCTCAGAGGGAGCAAGCAACAATATTTTGAAGAATAGTTGACTAAAAGCTATTGTAACTCTGATAATGCTGGGATATGGTTTGGCTTCCTAGAAGGACTTGTTGGAAAAGTATGAGAACAGGGCGAATAGACAACTTGCTTGATAATATTATACCAGTTGTTGTTTGATTTGATTTGGGTGCACATGAATTGATTGGATGGCACTGAAGATGGCTTGGAAGAGCATGAAGACTGAATATTGTTATGCAAGAATGGAAAGCATGTGCTAGAAATTGTAAGGAAGTTTGGCTCCTTGAAGATGATAGATGAACCATTTGATGACAATGTTGTTTGATGATTGACAAGATCCAGGAAGCTCGAATTTTGATATGACATGATGCTGTTAGGAACCAAGAAGCCTTGTCATGGAGAGAGAATATAAAAGAATTTAGCTCCGTAAAATATTTGACATCCAGGAAGGCCAAAGCTCAGGTATGATATGTGTTGAGAAATCTAGGGGCAACTATATTAGGTGATTTCTCTTACTTTGATAACTGCTTGTGATGTATTTTTACTTAGCTCGATTAACTTCTTCTTTCACTTGATTATTATTAGTGTTCTCTATCATCAAACAACTACCAAACAATGAATCAATGAGGCAAGAGGACACAATATATAGGCTATAAGCGAGGGCCAAAACTTCTCCTCTTGAGAGGAAAACCCACAAGAATTCTTCTCTTCTTATAGAACTTGAAATGACGAGTTCCAAGACCTAAGACCCTTGTCAATGACCCTTGCAAGACCAAGTTAATCTTTCTTCTTGATGAGCTTTTGAAGCGAACAAAGTTCCTTCTCAAGCTAAATACTCCGGAAGACTTGGAATACAAAGATATCCATGAGGATACAAATATTATTATATAAAAGGTATAATGAATGAGATGAAATAGATGCTAAAATGTTACAATGAGGCCCTGCTTATATACCTACGCAAGTGACCTTTCATGACGGGCATGTCTAAGGCATGTCTCTTAGACATGCTCTTTCACTAACTTAATGACTACTTACATAATCCTTAATTGACTATTTAATAATTATATTTGTTATATTCGTTATGAATTATATTCATAACATTGCCCCTTCCTTCAAAAGCTTTGTCCTTAAAGCTTATAGTTGACACTTTTATTCAGTTCAATCATGCACCGTTTTCTTCATTTGCTTTCGTCACAATTTAATATATCAACTTTTATTTATTTATTTGTTATGAATTGGCCCTTCCTTCAGAACTTTGTCCTCAAAGTTTTATGGATAATAATTTCTTCATCTTGTATTTGTTAAAATACTATAATTTCAGGAAATGTTCCTTCTTTTCTTTCCAAATTGGATTTAATTTCCTTTTCATCAATGATTGATTTCATTTTGTCTGTTGAATTGAGTTTTTAGGATTTTTAAGGTAACCCTTCCTAACTTTCTCTTCTTCTTTTTAATGAGGTTATTATTCCTTCAATTTTTTTTTTAATAATTTAATTAATTAAATAATTTTAATTAATTAAATTAATATATATATATATTCTTTTAACAATTGATTTTTTTTTTAACTCTTTTTTTTGGTTGAAAGGTTACAACCCTAGTGAAACGTGGCTATTCACATATATTCACTTATAAAATATATGTCCACTTATGTATATTTCTCCACGTAAAAGTAAACTTACCATTCACAAGAGATTTTTTATTCCTTTACTTCTTATTTTACCTTGCAAATACCATGGGCAATTACCATGGGCTTCCAAAACCACGAGTTTGTAAACCACTGAAAGAATAATCAAAATAACCTTACCTACTCTTCCTTGTTTCTTTTTCCTTTTTAATTTTAATTTGTCTTGGTATGTACGTGTATGTACTTATTTATATATATCTCTTTTTTTCTTTTGGAACTATTTTCTTTTAAATCTTTTTTTTTTCCTTTTAATTTATTTCTCGCTAGCAGGGTTGTAGTACTTGCAGACACTTGTCGTCAGGAGTTGTTGGAGTCTGACAGGTTAGTTTGACAGGGGCTTGGTAGACTGAAGGAGCATGGAGTATTTGGTCAGATGAGGGAGGATCTTTTGGAGGTGCTGGTGCATCCATCTTTAGGCCAACCCGTTGATGAGGTGTAGATAGATGCACAGGCAATGTGATATTCCCACTTAGTATTATTGCTAAGTGAAATATCAGCTTTGGCAAATTTTGTCTTAATTCATGTTTGCACTTAGGGAATGTGGGTTTAGAGGTCCCACATGTATTTTTGACTTTAAGCAAGCTCGAACATTAGAGTTGGAGGGAAATATCGTGGCCTTAGTGGAGTGTGGGGGCCACCCATGGAGAATTACGACCCACGAGGAATTACGCTGCCATTGGAGAAAATTTGGTGGGGGAAAGTTGAGCTGGGCCCACATGGGCATTTTGGAGGCTCTTTGACAAAAAGAGCAAGAGGCACTTATTTGGCTCATTCATGATCATTTGCAAAATTGTCTTTGACATAACATGTTTGAGCGAAAGCCAAGTCTGCAAGTGTTGTTCAACACATGAGTGTTTATGAGTGGAAAACTCAACCCTTGCTTCGGTGGACTTCGAGTGCTAGCCCAAGGAGGGAGTTCTACCAATTCCATTTGATACAGGCAGCAGGGAACTCGAGTCTGTGGAGGGGTTCAGCAGTAGCAACGCAGTCCTTGGAGGAGCCACAGTCGGTTGTTGAGGAGAGAAGGGAGTTTGGGCCTGAAACTTGAGGAGGAGTCCGTGGAAGTGTTTTGAGGGAGATTGCTGTCATTTTTGGGACTCTTTGCACTAGGATTGACAAGTGGGTCGAATTGCCCAGCAGTAGAGCCATTGAGGGAAAAGAGGGCTGAATTTCCAAGGTCAACCATTGGCCAATTCCTTTGTGGGTTATTTTGGGTATTTGGTGGAGAGGTAGAGATTAATTTAGCAGTATTTTATGGGCATATTTGAGGGGTTAAACAGGGATCCTAACTCAGCTATTAGCTAGAGGAGTTAAGGGAAATTGGGCTGAAATTCCAGGATCAACATTTGGCCAAACCCTTTCTGGGTTTTGTTGGGTTATTGGAGGAGAGACCGGGGTTAATTTCCCGGAATTTTATGAGCACTGGAAGAGGGTCAAATCAACCATTCTTTACAACCAACAATTCAGTTTCTAGGTGATCAGCACAGAGCCATAGAGGGGACAACTATGCAACAATTGGGGCACTTGCTTTCATCACTTGGGCTTTGCTAGCTTGCCTTGGGCAAGCCCAGCTGCACACTTTCCAAATATCAAATTGTAACCCCATGATTTTATAATAAAATGGCTTAGAAGAACACAATTTTTGGCTCTATATTGGGTGTCTGATTTGTGTGCAAATATTATGTGTATTTTTGCTATGTTTGCTTTCTGTATCATTGTATATTTCACTTAGGAATATTACAGTGGTATCAGAGCATGATTGTGGCCAGCTGTGGGTCTAAATCACGTAAATGCTAAAGTGCTATTATGGACTAGAATTCCAGAGGCTAAAACACTAGTCCCACATTATTCTCTAGATTGAACTTGTGCCCAAAAATGTCTCAGCAGGAGAAATTTGAACATGTTACTTGGGAGCCTCGAAAGACTGGGGGGACTTCTCGAAAAGTGGGTGTCAGCAAGGACAGCGAGAAGAGAAAGTTGTTTCTGACTTGTAGATGAAGAAAATAAGAGGAGCATGATTATTGTATGAAATGCTAGTATTAATACTGTAGAGACAAAGATGGGAGGCAGAGGTAGTAACGAGATGAGAGAGAACATACCCATTGAGGAGGGAGTTCATCTAGATACATTCCAACCAATTGAGTATGAGGCTAATTGCATGCAGAAAGAGCACGAGGATACACCTAGTGTGACACAGGAGTCACCTCTGTTGGAGTTTTCTTTGGTAGCCCCAGTAGACAGATTGGGGGAGGCAGTTGATCACACATCCATTGATGAGGCATCCTAGTCTATGACAGAGCTTCAGGATGACAGCCACCTACGACTGATTGATGAACATGTCTTGCATGTTGGGTTGTCTATGGAAGAGTAGTTGGAGGCTCATGTTGAGGCCATGGTGGAGGAGGATGTGCAATCATCCTTTGGGCTAGATATTGATGAGGGGCATCCTAGAGACCACGCGTTGGGATTTCAACATAGTTCGCTTCAAAGGCACACTAACATGGTCTACCTGAGGCGGATGGATGTGACCCAAAGTATCATGGATAGGAGAGGAGTTTTTTTGTTGGGGCAAACATCCTATGTGCGTGTTGGCACATGGAGGCGTAGGGATGACATGGTATATTGCAGAGATACCATATGCTTTGCCCTCGAGTCCCCCCTTGAGGGCACCTTTTGGGGATCTATATGACACACCTTCGGTAAGGCATTCCGAAGCATTGCAGGGGCACACGACGCAAGGGATTATAGCCCTGTACTACAGGAGGGCACATAGGATTTTGGCAGTTTTTGGGTACACCATTTGAAGACGGGATGGTAGGGTTCATCATGTGACCAGGCATGAGCAGGGCCATGGGATATACACCAGATTGCCCCTTGATATATGGAGCGTATACCTGCAGGGTTCAAGGGTGAGGCGTGGATGGATCACAACCGTTTTCAGAGTTATGTCACCGCAGACTAGGGAGCCAGGGTTTCAGTTGACGAGTGGATCACTCCACTTCGAGATGGGTAGGACCCTGACAGAAAGAGATCTAGCCCACTCTTGGGTCAACACATGGGAGATCATTGAGGCTTTCTCCACATGGTAAGGCATGTATTCCCTGTTGTTGCTTAGGATCGAGGCTAGCCATGGGTGGGAGACTTGAGCAGTGTTGAGTTGTCCCTGCATGTTGGGCATAACTTTGGTCATTTCCTATATGGCGGTCAAGAGATACAGGAGGGGAGGACCCAATATGAGCATGTTACACCGCCGGTTATCACTAAGGAGCCGCAGTGTCAACATGGGAGTTTCCTTTTACGATCAACACGGGATTCCAGCCTCTCAAGGCTTGGCAGTTCATCCACCTTCAAGGATGTGCTAGTTCCTACAGGGGAAGGTCGTACAGGTATTCTATCGGGTTTCAGTTGCACAAAGAGTAGTTTGGCCCCTAGAGATTCATTGATGACTTGGGGCACTGCGTTAGTATGGAAAGATGATTGGCACATGTGGGTTTTGGTAGTCATTGGCACTACTCAATGGAAATCAACAGGAATTGGGGACGATAAGCCTCCAATTTGGCTGTGGGATCCAGGGATCCATTGAGTTAGAGGACTACCTCGTTTTGGGGAGATCATGGGGACGATAGAGACAAGATTGCATCCTCCTATAGATGACAGGTCAAAGACCATCAATATGAACACTACGGGTCGAGGAAGGCCCTTCTCACTATTGTTTTGACAGGAGACTAGGCGTGCATCGATAGATGGTAACTTTGGCAGGGTGCCCTGGCAGGATAGACTTGTACGTGGTGGAGTTTCCCTTTATTGGGTGTGTAGCGGAGGTTTACCGGAATGGATGACTCTGCAGGAGAACGAGTGGGTTATAGTTATGACCAGGTCTATGCAGCATCCACTTGGTGGACTCACTTTGAGATTAGTTTGGGACCCGGGAGCTATATGTGAAAATTTTTGAACCTAAGTTACAGAAACCCTACTGCAACTTTATGGTTTACTTCTCCTACTTGTTCGATTTAATTAACAAGTTATTTTTTTGAATTATTCAGCAAAAACATCAAAGTAAATACTACTGCAGCCTACACATGCATATAAATAATTTATTGAAGCATAATGCACACATGACAAAGGACACAATATTTTTTGGACAATGTCCCTGAAAAAACCCAATGCGGGAAAACCAATGCAGCAGCTCTTAGAGGGTTTGTTTATTAAGCAGAATATCTGAATACAATCAAGGGCACCGGGAGTGGTTTGCCCAATAGAGAAATCACGACTGATGTACCTCTATCACTCGGAGACAAAAAATATGACTGATTTAGCTAAGGCTTCACACCTTCTAATTTGCTGAATATGAGCCCTTTTTGGCCCACGGGAAATCCCAACACTGCCTCTCCTGGCACTACATTAGCTTTGCGTAGTTGCAAGAGTCTTTGCGTAGCCTCTGTGCAGCACAGGCTGCTCCTGCATCACCCCTTTGGGCTCAGCGCTACCTCTACGTCACCCTGAAAGGCTGAGCAGTTGCGTTATGGATTGGGGAGAGTGGGTTCCCATAGGGGGAGCTCACCCTGATCTGCCATTGGGACTACATTCGATAGTTGGGACTTCACTTCCTAGAGATTAGTTGAGATAGGATAGCACCTCACTTGGGTGGCTACATGATTGGCAGGAGGTGGCCGTGATTGGCACGCTAGGTCGTGGGATCTATTTTATGGGATTTGGGTTGTATCTTCAGGAGTTCCCTCTTGAGGTACCCAAGATCGATTTTCTGGCGAGACAAATATGTCTTTTTGCATATGAGAAAAACTATATATTGGCATCTGTCCTCCGATCGGGCAAGTAATTCGGTGCTTCTCTATGACAAGTTCTGAGGCAGAAAAGGATGCGAATTTAAGAGATTACATCTCTGTGAAGGAGTGTGAGGTCCTGAGGTTATACATTTGAAATGAAGTGTGAATTTTCTATAAAGGTTGATCTGAAATGTTGCGAGATTTCTTGTGATATATAATGTAATATTCCCTTTTTTGGTATCACCCATGACAGGGCTAGGAGGGACTTCCAGAGTTAGGAGCAGACAGGTCACATGTACAGATTTGTGCTATCAGTGGGCTCAGGAGTTTTTAGGAGGAGTTTTGAGGAGTTTTCATGGTGTCTGGAGGCATTCGCTTGATATACTCCATCATCCGAGTAGTTTGGCTTTCGTTCCGATGCATTTCGATAACTTTCGGAAATTTGAGTTATTAATGGGCTTAACTCAGCTGGTTATGCTCAAGGTGGCATTCCGGGAGGAATACATGATGGAACACCTTAGTGTAATAGCTCATTGGAACCGAGACGAGAATACCTACATGGTGGGACAGTTAGACACATATTTTAGTGGTCAGAGGAGGCGTGGTAGCCGATTTACCCTTTTTTGCATTAAAAAGGAATATTTTAATAAAAGGGAGAAGTGCTCCATGAATAAAATACTAATAAAATAATGCTCTAGAAGGCTCCAAGGGATCTATAAAAGAAAGGGAGGAGGCCATTGGGAGATATCATTGGATCATATTATTTTCTTGTATGAGAGGTTTGAGACGTGGTTCTCTACTTCATCTGTAGCCCCAAGACGGAAACCCTCGGGTGATTTATGAGTGTTGGACGAAAACCCAACTCTCTTGAGGAGACTTCATTTAGAAGTTTCGCAGAGCTTCAGGGATTGGTGTGAGGATCATCCGGATCTTCAACTTGTGCTTCAGTGGGTTCAGTGACAGTTTTGCTGTAGCTGATTTGCAGCAGTCTTCTTGCCGAGCCGTCTACATCATTGCCAGCGTCATTCTTCAGTTGGGCCAGAGATCTTTCTGGGTTTGCTCCGCTTGCTTGGCAAGCTTAGGTTCTGCTGTTCCTTTATGCTGATGTACTTTTTATCATGGATTAATAAAATGGCTCAGTGATTTTATCGACATCTATTGTGTTCTAGTGGTGGCTGTGCGTATATTTCCATTTATTTTGTTGCTTAAGTTTATTTCTGCAATTTTAGTTAAAATATCCCATTTGGGATAACAGTGGTATTGGAGCCTCAGTATTGGCTCAGCCTGCGGGTTTCAATTTTCGCTTCCAGTGATTATTATTGGAAGGGTTTTTCCGGGAAAGTTGAAAACACAATTCTTGAAAAAAGAAAAAAAGAAAAAAAAAGAAAAAAAGAGGAACCCGTTGTTCAGATTATTGAAAAGGGCGGCATGTTTTTGGCAATGGGTCGATTCCTTATTGTTTGATCGAATTATTTAAGGGGCCAAGTTCCTTTGTGGGCCAAATCGTTTGTCAAGGCGTCAAGATTTCAGAGGGGTTGCACATTATTTAAAAGGAAGAATATATATATATATATATATATATAGAAAATTTAGGAATCGTAATGCTGGGAGGCTGAATGATTACATTAAAAGGAGAAGTTAATGTTTCAAGCCCAATTAATTTTATAAACGCGAACTCTTGGCCCAGCTATATTTTCTAAAGCCCGAGGAGAAATGGAGTTTCAGCGTGGTGGATTTTAAATTCCTGTTCACAGTGATTCCAATCCGGAATATTTCAAATCACCTTAGCATCAATGAGGTTTGTAATCTTAAAGGTTTGCAAAATCCGTGGAGTAAAATTGGTAGGACACGCGGATTAAAATATTATTTAGAGTGGCCGGATTATTGACTAAGGCCAAAAGTGGTAGCTGCAAAGCACATTCCGCGAAGCACATTTTCGTAGCCTGGGCAGATTCAAGATTGTTTGACAGTATGGGTTTTTAATATCCCTGTGTATGAATATTTTCATAGCTGCACAGAATTCTCTCAAGAGGATCGGGCCAAAGGGAGCCAACGCATATCTTGGCGAGATTATAAATTTGGAAGGCTGCGTCGAAATTTCTAAATAAGGTGCAAAAGCCGCCAATTATTCCGCCACCGAGTTTTCCTGTTCGAAGATACTGAGGACGTGAGCAATCCATTTCCAGAGACCGATTAGTGTTGCAGTGAAAAATTGTGTTGAAGTCGTGCCAGTTTGGAGGAGGCCAGCCGCAAAACCATAAGTCGAGAATTATTTTGGAAGAGCATGTTTGTCAAATTGGATATGGTTATCACTGAAGTCTTCGCCATGAACTTAGAGTAATTTCGAAGAGTGTAGGCTCAGTAGTCTATGCGTGTTCCCTTTCTGGAAGGACATTTGCTAGAGGAAGAGCCGATATTAATTTACGGGAGCCGCCATAGTCAGTACATAAACTGAAGCCAATATACATTCGTTGGTCGAAACATTTTGTGGAAGCCCAAGTGCTGTGTCAAATTTCAGCAGCGTGTGATTTTGTGGGGCCGTTAATTTTATTAAGGAACCACGTTAATGATGCCATTGTCTTGGTGGGACAAATTATTTTGCCAAAATTAAAGGGGCCCAACGTATCAAATACCTTGGCGGAGATATATTTGCGAGAGAAAAGAGCATTGTTTCCAAGTAGGCACGAGCTGTAGCGTCATGTTCTGAGTTAGTCAAACTATCACATAGCAGCGATTGTGGAGATCCATCGTCAACAAGAGGCCGAGATAATCACAAGAGGGTAGCTGAATCATCTTGTGCATCAACAGTGGATTTAGAGGCCGAATTTGTTTGCATCACCTTGCAGGGCCTAGCACTTAAAATATATATATATATATATATATATATATATATATATATATTCACAATCGAAGACTTGTTGGGTTGCATTATGGTGGCATAGCAGATCAATCTTTTGTCAAAAATTCCGTGCTGTAGCAGATCTGTTCAACGTTGTTTATAAGGGACTAAATCATTGGAAATCTACAGCAGTGTTACTGGAAGAAGACAAAGCTATTAAAGTCTGATATTGTGCATATATTCTGGACTGGATTGAAGGTTGCATCAGTGGATAGTAGGAGACACCCACCTATCACTCTACTGAAGAGCGCTTTGCTGGTCTATTTACTAGGTTCCATCATTCTGATCTGCTCACTGTATATTCATTTCTAAAGAATGGGGAAAGAAAAAAATAGACCGTCTATGTTGATGCTAAATATATATTGCATGCTTATTTCTAGGTCTGTTGGGGATATGTTATGATGCTAAATATATATTGCATGCTTATTTCTGGGTCTGTTGGGAATATGTTCTGTCCTCAAAATAAAATGATGATAGAACCCCTACAGCATGCTTGCTAACTGTTTAACATTACTTCCCAAAGAAATTACGCCAAGTACACTCAGAAAAACAGTGACCACATTTTTTGTTGAACTATGGAGGGATTCCTAAATAGTTTGATAAAAATAAAAACAAAAGCTGGTTCCTTGAACCTCCATGCATCAGATGACCAAAAAACAAAATCAAACAACAAATCCTTTTCAAAAGAGATTTCTGCGATCCTTCGAAAGGGACAACCAAGAGATTTGCAGGGAACATTGGAGATTGGTCACAAAATTTTTGCACTTGGGACAAATCTGAAACACATGAAGATGTCATGGAGAGTTTTGTCCAAACTAGAAGAGTTTAATGAACTCCTGTCCACAATAGACCAAGCAGAAGGGAAGAAACTGATTTTGGCTCTAAAGCCTGCTATGCTTGCTTTTATACAGCCCAAATTCTTGGAGGAACCTTGTGAAGGGGTCACACTTCCAGTTGCAGCTTGCCTCAGTAACATCATGAAATTGACCACACCTATAGCTCCATATAATGATGATGTTATGAGGAAAATTATGAGGTTGATTGTAGAGACTTTTCAGGATTTGGACAACAGTGCAGGCTCTACCTTCGGGGAGAAGCTTGAGATTCTATGGAGTATGGCCACAATCAAGACTCATGTCATCATGTTTGACCTTGAGTGTGATGACCTGATTTTGCAGATGTTCCAATGCTTCTTCAACATTAGGAGACATCATCCTGACACTGTCATAGCACATATGCAGTCCATCCTGTCATCATCTATGAGAGTCTGTGAGACCATTGGCCGAGAGTTGCAGTCCGGGTTGTTGAGCATTTGGAGGAGAGAGCAGTTGGTCGCACCTGCTGCTTATGAGCTAGCCCAAGGGCTGGTTGAGCAGAATATTGTGCTATTCAGGAGACAGTTGACTAGGGAGGAGCTGTTCCAGTTTGTTGGATCTGGTAGCAGAAATGAGCTGAGGAGGAAGGGACTTTGCTTCACGTGCAAAGAACTTTGGGGGCCTGATCACTCATGTTTGAGTGATGCAGATGATGTGGCAGAGGCAGAACAAGGGGGCATTCCTTCCATATGCTAGAGTGGGGACTCTTCTTCAGATGAGTCCATAGGATCAGTTGAGGACACTTCTGGGGAGCGAGAGCAGTCATACAGAGATGATGACAGTAGACCGGAGCTGTGTTCCAGTGTGCAGGGTGAGCAGTCATGGGACTCTGCGGGAGATACTCTGGGTGAAGAGTCACTTGTGACGATTCAGCCAGAGCAGCATGTGATGGAGCCTGAGTCGGCAGAGGAGGACACTATTCACATCTAACATGATATTCCTTTGGGGGAGAGCCAGATGGGCGCCCACATTGAGTCGATGAGGGATATGCGGCTAACATTGGGGTCAGCCATCGAGGTGGAGCAGTCAGATGCATTGACATCGAGTGCGGTGACAGCAGTTGCAGATCCATATCCTCTAGAGGTGTTGGAGGTTGATGGGATTGTTCTGCAGGGGGCTAGTAGACAGCAGGAGCATGACATTCCTGATCAGGAGTGGGAGGAGCTGTTGGAGATGGTGGAGCATCCATCTGTGGGTCGACACATGGATGAGGTGTAGATAGATGTACACGCAGTCAGCAGAGCTGCAATATTTTCAGTGATTTGCACTCTCCAAGAGTACATCGATGGGGCTTACAACATATCTTGCCCACTTTGGCCCATTATAGAGAGAGGGGCTTTCTTCTACAGGCAGCTTTCATTGGCAGACAGGGCAGAGCAGTGGGAGTTGATTACGGGCTGGCGGCAACACTCTAGGCGTGTTCCATATGCAGTTGTTGCTACATTGGATTCTTCTTCCAGGATGGACTGGCGGGATATCATGAGTTGGTACCCTCTTGATGGTACGATATTCTTTGTAGGGAGCACAGTGGAGCAGGGGCCCTTAGACATGACAGACGATACAGATTCCAGTTGGTAGTGGGGCAGATTCTTCAGCATCCCATCCCAGTTTCACGAGAGCAGGATCAGCATTAGATTTAGTCTGGGGTTGGATTGGAGAGAGGTGATGAGTTGGTACACAGTTGGTGGGGCAGCTTATACAGTTAGAGGTACAACACCACAGGAGCCAGGGAGCATTGATGCTTATTGGCGGGCTTCACTTCATGGGGCATCAGCTTTAGCCAGAGGCAGTGCGCAGCCCGAGCCGTGGGACTTGGGTGATGATTGGCCATGGTGGCGTTGGGATCCAGGAGGATTGTTTGTTGGCTGGTACAGTGAGAGGTCAGTTTGGGATCCCGGCATTGAGGGGTCTATTTCGAGTGGTTTAACATAGGTGCGTAGCAACACCCAGAGGTTTGTATGGGATCCAGGCATTGGGTCTCAGTTGCGGCGGGCCAACAGAGTGGCCCACATATTTCGATTGCTTGAGGGCAAGCAATCTTGGGGCAGAAGGTCTGTAATATTCCCTTTTTTGGTATCACCCATGACAGGGCTAGGAGGGATTTCCGGAGTTAGGAGTAGACAGGTCACATGTACAGATTGGTGCTATCAGTGGGCTCAGGAGCTTTTCGGAGGAGTTTTGAGGAGTTTTTATGGTGTCCGGAGGCATTCGCTTGATATACTCATCATCCGAGCAGTTTGGCTTTTGTTCCGATGCATTCCGATAACTTTCGGAAATTTGAGTTATTTATGGGCTTAACTCAGCTGGTTATGCTCAAGGTGGCATTCCGAGAGGAATACATGATGGAACACCTTAGTGTAATAACTCATTGGAACCGGGACGAGAATACCTACATGGTGGGATAGTTAGACACAGATTTCGGTAACCGGAGGAGGCGTGGTAGCCGATTTACCCTTTTCTGCATTAAAAAGGAATATTTTAAGAAAAGGGAAAAGTGCTCCATGAATAAAATAATAATAAAATAATGCTCTAGAAGGCTCCAAGGGATCTATAAAAGAAAGGGAGGGGGCCATTGGGAGATATCGTTGGATCATATTATTTTCTTTTATGAGAGGTTTGAGACGTGGTTCTCTACTTCATCTGTAGCCCCATGATGAAAACCCTCGGGTGATTTATGAGTGTTCGACGAAAACACAACTCTCTTGAGGAGACTTCATTTAGAAGTTTCGCAGAGCTTCAGGGATTGGTGTGAGGATCATCCGGATCTTCAACTTGTGCTTTAGTGGGTTCAGTGACAGTTTTTCCGTAGCCAATTTGCAGTAGTCTTCTTGCCGAGCCGTCTACATCATTGCTAGCGTCATTCTTCAGTTGGGCCAGAGATCTTTCTGGGTTTGCTCCACTTGCTTAGCAAGCTCAGGTTCTGCTGTTCCTTTATGCTGATGTACTTTTTATCATGGATTAATAAAATGGCTCAGTGATTTTATCAGCATCTATTGTGTTCTATTGGTGGCTGTGCGTATATTTCCATTTATTTTGCTGCTTAAGTTTATTTCTGCAATTTTAGTTAAAATATCCCATTTGGGATATTACATATAATGCGAGCCTTCCTATGACATATGGTGATAGATGATGCAAGTCGTTATGAAAGACGATCTGAGATGAATGCAAGATTCTTGTGACTGATGACTCAAGATAAGAGTGAGTTCCCTTGTGGCATATGAGCTGAAGTTGGTGCAAATTACTATGACTAAGATTGATGAATTTGGAGGGATTGACTTGGTTTCTTGGAGGTTGGATTTGGGTCTTGGATTTCTCATTTTGATCTGATTCTATAAGAAGAGGTTTTTTCTGGGTTTTCCCTCATGTGGGGTTTTGGCCTTGGCTTGGATAGCCTACATCTTCTGTTCTTTGTTCTTGTGATCTTCTTGATTTATATTTTTGGTAATTTCTTGATGAAATAAGAGAACGTAATAATAATAATAAAGCCAACAAATTCACAAGTAACTACCATGACAGAGAAATCAACCCTAATTCATTAGCCTACTGATTTTCTCAGCAAGATAAAGGTTGTATAGCTCATACAATTGGTCATATGGTTCATACAACAAAACATACTTTTCAGGCTATCGTTCCACTGAAGTTCAAGTTGATTTTGATAAACATGCAATGCTTTTATTGTGGGCAACTTGTGGAGATTTCCCTATAAGTTTTTTGAAGGAATGAAACATTGATTTGAAGGAGTAATTACTTGTGTATGTGTAAAATTTCTTTCTGTGCTTCGCTATTTAATTTCTAGCTATTGTGTGATTGGTGTTATGATCTAAAATTTAATTTTCGCATGAATTAAATTCAACAATCTAGTTGTTTGATTGAGGTCACAAGGACATTAATCATCTACTGCTTGAAATTTTAACATGGTATTAGAGCTAACTTCTCTAATTGAGATTCTCAAGGATTTGTAATGGGAAATCAACTACTAGAAGAAGGGCAAATAGTTAGAGGATTTTGAGTTAATTTTCATAATTGGGAATTTGTGCAGTAAATGTTAGAGATGTTATCAACTATCCTTAGGTTTGTGGATAGCTTGGATGGTGCCTCGAATTTATTAGCATGGAAGGTGAAGTGTTGTGGAGGTAAATCCCCTTTGCGGACAGAGGCGATCCCTACTAGCCCAGACCAGGTCTAGCAACAATCGTCACACGCTATAGTGCAGGTTCCTAATTGCAAATAAACCAATTAGTTTGTCATTACGGGGAAATCAACGCAAACATGATAAGAGGTGGCGCTCCCGTTCCTTAGCTCTGGCAGATCACGATCCCCACGATCTCCGTGATGGGACACCTGCACATGCGAGAAACAAAACAAACGCAAGTGTAAAATCCAGTTGATGCAACTATATGTTAGTCAGAAAGGACATTACTCATTATCATAAACAACAAGAGTGGAACCATAACCAATAGTCGTTCATTAATAATCAATCAAAGGAAAATTACAACCATAGTTCTGACGCTGATTTCTCCTTCGGTGGGTCGCCAACAGAACACGTCTCGAAAAGCCTGTCAAGGATGGGACAAACCTCTCTCTTCGGATCTTGACGATAGTCTCCTTGCTTGAAATTGGCCTTATGGGAATTATGGAGGCTCTTGCAGCATAAGGCTCTTGGGAAATTTGGGAACTTGAAGACTAGCTTGCAATGGAGATGAGCAAGCTTTTATAGATGGAGGGAGGGGAGTTGGGATCCCTATAATCATGGGATTGGCCCTATCATCAAAGAAGCTTCCATGAGAGGTGGTAAACCACTTCCTCTCTATGGAGATCCGTAGCCAAAGCGTGCCAAGTAGTTGAGGATAAAATACTAACAGACGCACCTTTGTCTATAATGGTGCTGGGTACGACCAGACCAAAAGCCTGTATTGTGATCTCGAAAGGCATATAAGACGGAAGGCAGTATCCTGCGAATCGATTCTAATCAAAGGAAGAAACCAAACTACTCGGAGGGGCTGCCATCGAATCGAGATGGTCTTCCCCTGGTGTTACGGAAGAAGAAGAAGTATCCTCCACGACCTCCATCTCGAAGGCGGGAGTAGTATCTTCTTGAGGTATGGGGACAGGAGAATCCTTCTCCAAATCTAAAGAATCTGAAGAAACAAGAAGAACCTGAGGGATGTGAGGTCCACTCTTAATGGAAAAGACCTGGTGCACTGCAGAAGGGGCAAGCTCAACCAATCCCACGACCAATGGTTGCCCGGGAATGGATTCCTGAATTTGAATTTCCGGGGGAGCGAGATCGACCAAGGATGACTCTTGACCAATCGTAGGATCAGCTGGTGGAGGACTCAAAGAAAGCTGTTTATAACCAGTTGGGAGGCATGGTGTAGAAACAGTTGAGCTGTCCAAAACTCGTTTGGCTTCATCCATATACGGACAAAGGTAAATGGCATGGTGCCCTTCACACAACTTACAGGGATTGGTGAGCTTACCCTGCTTCTTAAGAGTTTTACCAACACCAGTTGAAGACGTGCCCCCAACTTGACTCCCAGAAGCCAAAGGCAACGGCAGGCGACCGTTGGACCATACTTCGAGCACCTTGGGAATGCCAGGGCAGTCTCGAAGAAGATGGTCTCCCATGCACAACATGCAAGGGAACTTGACTTTTCGTGGAGGGTTGAAAGGTTTATCAAGAGGAGACTTCTTAGGTGCAATAGCCACAGAGCTAGCCTCTCCTTTATCGGACTTCTTCTTCTTTGTCTTCTTCTTCTTCTTCTTAGCCACCTGGTTACTCGAATCCAGACTTTCACCAGGCGAAGTAGAAGAGGAGGACGCAGAAACAGGTGAAGAAGGAGAGAGGTCCACCTTGGAATCAACAGGATGTTGTTCAGGTGGAGGAATTGATTGAATAGTAGCCGAGACATTCGGGACCACAGAGGTTGAAAACAACCAAACAGGCAACCCAGCGGTTAACCCAGGAAGGGACAACGTTGCCATATAAGGAGCACCAACATTTCCAAAAGGAGGAAAATGACCAGGATTCCCATCGGAGAGGATTCCCATCGGAGGGGATTCCTTGGTTGGTGAACTCTGTAAAAGTTGCCATCAACAACTTCAAAACCGCACACGGGCTAAAAACCAAGGCACACAATCAAACGGCCAACAAGCAAACTCTAACAGGGCGTGTGATCGTAGGTGATTTACTTCACCACATTGAAACTTAGAAACTTTACCGTTTCATGTTTTAAGAGTCGAGAAACGGCTGAAAGGTGACTCTATCTCTTTCAGTTTTGAAGCAAGCGTGAAAGGACAAGCGCTTGGTGATCCTTTCAAATTTAAAGAGTCAGAAAAGATCAAATGACTACTCAGGAATACTAAGCAAAGGGTGTACCAAATAACCGTGAACTGCAATATACACCTTGGTTTCAAAAATGAAAGAGAAATCAACCAAGGACTTAACGTACATGCAGGCAACTTCGAATGTCGTGTCCGTGTATCGTACGGTATAGGCGCACCGTGCCTCCATGGATAAAGGATAGAAACCTAGTGGGGTCTCCCTTTATATACGCGATGGTACGGGGAGCACAAGTCCGTACTAGTGCTGTCTAAAGCCAAGAGGCGAACGACAGCTACTAGGTTTAAAGACACCGGAACACGTCTCTAGCCTAGACCTTTAAATATTTCGTTAATTTTCAATGCTGCCTTAGTGTAAATTGAATAAATTTTAATGTTTATTTTCAATTACGTTTCGGTTTCAAGGCCCTACCGTATGTCATCTGACAATCTCCTATATGTAGCTATATGAGAAAAGAAAACTTTTCAATTCGATGAATGCTATCTAGTTAAGGGAAGAACTTCAGACAATGATGCAACAAACAACAACGCTGAAAACGAAAACTTTCCAAACTAGATGACTTTCGCTATCCAAAAGTAATTCCAAACATTCAACGATGCGAATAATGCAATGTAATCTATGCAAAATCCTCTTTTTCAAAAACTATGCAATTGTAATCTATGCACAATTTCCTTTTTCTTTTCAAATGATAAGAATGCACTCAATGAATTTTTCGATAAAATGAGAATCTACTTAATGCATGCTTTTATTGAAAATAGAATGCACTCGAAGAGATTTTTAGCTTTCAATCATTTAAACAATGTAATCTAGGTTCAATGATGGATCTCAAAAACTACTTTTCAATGCAATGTGATCTAATGCATTTTAACGAAAAAGAAAACTATGAGATGAAAACTAAAAGAACGCAAATCTTCTTAATGAAGGATGAATGCAAAAGAGATGTAAACAAACACTAAGAATGCAATCGTTGTTTCAAACACTTTGTAACGAAATCCCTCAAAAGGCGACAAGACATATGAGGTCAAACACAAAGAGGACTTCCAAAGAAAGAGATCAAAACAAGACATTCATTCCCTTTTACATCAAACAATCATGGAAAGAAGACATTTCAAACAATGAGCAATGTAATCTATGCTCATATAGTGAAAAGACCGGAAGGGAAAGACACACTGGTGAAGGATTTAGGGAAAAAATCTCAATTTTCACACACTCTGAAATTCGCTCGACTTGTACATTGACAACTAGCGCCAACGGCTAATTGGCGCGGGTTGCTAACTGACAACAAGTGCCAACGCCTGAAAATGAAAAAACAAAGAATTTCTCCCAACCAAGACCAGACTCACCACTTCAAGCAGAATCTCCAAGACTCAAATGAACCATGTAATCTAGGCTCAAAGCGAGGCAGACACAGATCAAGCTCAGAAAGCTCAGAACAAAGCAAACCCTAGTACCTCACAGGATTGGCGCGACTGTGAGGTTGAAACTAGCGCCAGAACAGAATTGGCGCGGGTAATACACTAGCAACCTGCGCCAATGGGCGCGACTGTCAAGCTAAAAAGCGCGCCAGTCGAGTTTACCAGTCAAAAATAAAAAAGATCAATCCAACAAGCAGACCCGTGATGATCAAGCTATCCAAAAGCCAAATTCAGAAAGTACATCCAAGTTTTCCTGGAATGGTCATCAATGAAGGTGACGAAATACTCGGCACCACTAAGAGCTCTACTGGACATTGGTCCGCAGATGTCTAAGTGTATCAATCCTAATACTCTCTTAGCCATATTATTGCTTCTGGGGTAGGCTGCCTTAGCATACTTCCCTAGTACGCATCCTCTACAAATGTCATCTTGTTTGGTGCTCAAATCTGGAACTCCTGTGACGGCCTTCTTGAGAATTCTCAAAGCTCCATGGTGTAAGTGCCCCATTCTCCTGTGCCATAACACATTCAAATCCTTCTCTTCGCAGCTGCCTATTAGTGCCATAGGAGATTCGAGTTGTAACTTATACAATTTATTGCTCCTGACTCTGATTTGTGCCTTCTTCTTCCAACTTGGGTGTTTGACATATACTCTTTTTCCATTGAAGTAGACGTCATAGCCCTTGTTTTGTAGTGTTAATTGTGGGCAACTAGGTCCAAACTCCATGTTGTGATACTCAGATGACCATGCCAATATTTTTATTGGATTCCTCTTTCTGAGAGGTGCAAGATCGATCTAAAGATCATCTTGATCAGATGAGCAGAACATGTATTTTGAATTTATTCCACATGTGCAAGGTTGGCTTGATTTATCTCACATGCATAAGAGATGTGTCACACACCCCCACGGATGACTATATATTGGAGAGACTTGGAGTTCATTTCATACACACATTTTGTGGAGGCATTTTCTTCTTTCTTGGATGGTGTTGTAGCAGCGTTCTTGATTCTGCGTTTAGGGCTTCTTGTTGTAGCGTCTTGGTGGAGCGTTCTTGATGAGACGTCTTAGGGTTGTGTGACACATTGGGTTCGCTGACCTTATGGAGACTTCGCTGGTTGAAGCATCCTGCTGACCGCCGTAACGCCACCATTCTTTATCTCTGTTTGGGTTGTCTTCCATCGATCTATTGGTATGTTCTATCTGCATCTTACTTTCATTAAGCCCTAGAAGTTTAAAGTATATTTGCATCTAGCATAGAACATCTTCAGAATTTAGCATGTAGCTAAGACACTGAGAGTAAGTTACGACGAAGCTAGCGAAGCAAGTTACGGTAGGATGACGCATGATGTTTGGATGGCACTAGTGGATGTACTTCTCCTTAGTTGAAAGGGAGTGTTAATTTTGAGCAACTAGGTCCAAACTCCATGTTGTGATGCTCAAATGACGATTCCAATATTTTTATTGGATTCCTCTTTCTGAGAGGTGCAAGATCGATCTAAAGTTCATCTTGATCGGATGAGCAGAACATGTATTTTGAATTTATTCCACATGCATAAGAGATGTGTCACACACTCGCACGAATGACTATATATTGGAGAGACTTGGAGTTTATTTCATACACACATTTTGTGGAGGCATTCTCTTCTTTCTTGCATGGTGCTGGAGCAACATTTTTGATTCTGCGTTCTTGGTGCAGCGTCTTGGTGGAGCATTCTTGATGAGACGTCTTGGGGTTGTGTGACACACTGGGTTGGCTGACCTTATGGAGACATTGCTGGTTGAAGCATCCTGCTGACCGCCGTAACACCACCATTCTTTATCTCTGTTTTGGCTTGTCTTCCATCGATCTATTGGTATGTTCTATCTGCATCTTACTTTCATTAAGCCCTAGAAGTTTAAAGTATATTTGCATCTAGCATAGAACATCTTTAGAATTTAACATGGTATTAGAGCTAAGGAGAAGACAAAGCCCAGCTTGTTGAGAATCTAGGGCAATGAGATACAGACTGTTTGATGCGGTCGAAATACATGTGTCCTGACCTTCAGCGAAATACATGTGTCCTAACTTTCAACGTGGAGAAGTCTTCTAAAAACAACGTGAAGAAGTTTGTGTTGGAGATCGACGAGCTGTAATAAAGGTTCAACAAATCGACCCGTGAGCCATCATTGAAAGATGGGTGTGATTTTATATGAAAAATGGGTCTGAAGCAAATAATGAATTAAAAGTGAGGACTAAAGGTTATCGAAGCCCCCAAATTTCATTGTCATCAAAATTTGTTGATAGGACAAATGCACAAAATCAAGTGAGAAGCCGAGCGGTTGGTGGGGCCGTAGAATGGTGTTTAAATCCAAAACTCATAAAATAAGTTTTCGTTGAAGATTGGCAACGACTGAGGGACCATTTCGCTGCACTCGGTGGCCATTGCCAGGCTTTGAATTTGTCGTTGTGTTTAAGGCCGAGTCAGAATGGTCGTGACATAGGCGGGATTATATGAAGTTGTTGACAGAGTGGCCTCATCAGATTTTATACTGAATATTGCTAAGCGTTGGATGCAGTGTACATTGAAAATCCAGGCAAGTTGGACGAGTTTGAACCCGCAGGCAGACGAGACATCGTGGTAGCGGAGGGTCGAATTTATGGACCCGCGAAGCCAAATTTAATCTAAAGCATGCTGAAAAGGAGCCGACTAAGATATTTGAGTTATCGTCTCAGAATTTCGGGCTCGAAACAATTGTTTAAATCTCAGGTTTCGAGCTTGCAGGGTTGGAAGAGACCGAGCTCTTCATTGTCTGCCAAGGCCTCCATTCCCATTGGGAACCTCGCAGAATTATTACTTCAGCTTAAAAGCGCATGTTGACTCGGTTCTACCACAATAGATGTTGACGTCTTCAATTCATTTCCAGTGGACCAACAGAGGTGGGTCCTGAAGGGTTGGGCTCATCTACTGATCAAAATCGGGTTTGGAAACTCATAGGGCACTTTGTCTTGCCTAGGCCGCAGCTAGAAGGAGGTTGTCCAATGGCTGGTTAGTGGATGGTGTAGCTTGCAAAATGCCCTAACTAGAACAGTTAATTGCAACAGTATACAGACTTTGGTAAACCCTTGTTGAAGATTGGAATCTTGGTCTTATTGAAGAAGTGTTGGCTATGGAGAAGTATTTAAAGAACTTGGATTGCAGCAGTGTAGTGGACTATCACCTCTAAAACCTCGGAAAAGTGTCCTCACCTCAGGTTGCAGCTCAGAAAGTTATCATTGAAGAGGCTTGCATTTCAAGCTCAGTTGAAGTTTCAGACCTGTGGTGATACTGATGAATTTAGACCTATATGATTAACACCTGTTGAATGCTCGGACCAGAAAATAGAAGAACAATAAGCTAAATAAGACTATAAGAATTGAGGTCAGTTTGTTCTGCTGCTGGGGACAACCACCTGTAGGGTGACTGGTGTGGGTTATCTTAAGGGCTGAGCGTAAAGGAGGAGTGCCTCTCCCAGCTTGAGACCTTAAGGAGGATCGATTTTTATGGTCCTTCCAAGGTCGAGTTTTGCCTAAATTGAAGGATAAGTTTTCATGCCTTAAAGCAGAGGGCCGAGACCTTGAAAAAATGACAATAAGTAAGCAGCTCAAATTATTATGTGAAGGCAGAGTTGTTGTGTTGATACTTACAGTGCATTAGAAATCTACTGTAAGAAGGTAGACAAAAGAAGAGGTATGTAAAATTAATTCTTACATGGAAAGTTTGTCTGTCTTTGAATGTTGTTTAAGGAAATCTAAGGATAATACCAATGACTGGCAAAGAATATATGACCTCACTGTATAGGGAAGAATCTCTACGAACTTGGTCTGTGGTATTTTCAGAGGCATATGGAAAAATATATATAACCATGAAGTTTGATATCTTCAGTTTTGTATGGCAGTGATGAATATGATAGGTGATGTGTATGATAATATTATGGCAACACTGTAATCAATGATATGACAATATATGATACCTGTCAAGATGTATGATAGATATATGGCAGTATATGACTATGATTCTTGTATGGCCTTAACAGTGGGTGAGTAAGATTCAGGCCCATGATTACAAAGCCCTTTCCGAGTTGGTGTCTGGGATGCCCGAAGTCAAAAATAATCATGAAGGCATTTGTTAGGGTTGTGCCAAAGGAAAGCATAGGGGACTTTTCTTCATTCCTCAAGTGTCACAAAGACACCTGATACACTCTAACTTATCTGATATGCTGCCTGTGAAATCCTTGGGAGGATGTTCTTATAGATGTCTTCTCTCACAAGAGGAATTGGCATTAAGAGGGATACCACAACTGTCTATGCTCCTAAGCAAATGACATTGCTGGAAGAAAGAAGAGAAGACCCTCATAGCTCAGAGACTCTCTCGAAGATGCCAAGAAACATATGGCCCCAAAAAGGGGACATTCCGGGAAAGCAAGAAGCCATATAGATACTAAGGGTATCTAGCAGCCATGAGTACAATATGAACCTGGATCATTTGAAGAAGCCATAAAGCATCAAGTCTGGAAGGATGATGTACACGAAGAGCAGGAGTCCATTATGATGAATGATGTCTGGGATGTGGTTTCAAAACCGAAGGATAGAGCTGTTGTCACCTCAAAATGTCTCTATAAGATCAAGCATGGATCTGATGGTAGTGCTGAAAAGTTCAAGGCAAGATTCGTTGTCCGAGGCTTCTCTCAAAAGGAAGGCATAGACTATGATGATATACTTGCACCTGTGGTCCGATATTCCACCATTTGATCTATTATTGCCCTTGCTGCTACGCAAGGATGGAGTCTACACTAGATGGATGTGAAGACCGTTTTTCTTGTTGAAATTTGGTACTGGAGGACAGGTGGTTCCCTAAGGCTTTGATCTTTGGCCTAGGGAAAAGTGTCCAAAAGAATTTAATTTTTCTCCTAAAGTGACTTTATAATTTTTATAAAGTCAAATCTAATTTAAAAGTGACTTAAGTGATAAAGTTACTAAAGTCTAATTTTTAAAGTGACTTTTAATAAAGTCAATGTAAAATTAGAAAGGAAAAGGTGACTTTGGAAATAAATGACTAAGTGGGTCTTTATTAAAGTGGGGTGAATTAAAAAATAGAAAGTGAGATTTAAATGAGCATTTAATCTCAGCCCTAGATCTCAATCTATCTCCACCATTGGATTTAGGGATTCCCCAAAAGTCACTTAGGTTTAGGTTAAAGGAGGAAAAGGGGGAAAAGGTCATTCATTCTTTCATGAGCAGATTGAGAGAAGGAGAGCAAGAGAGCAAGGGAGATTTCTGGGCAGTGAGGAGAAGGAGGCAGTAGCTTGGCACACATTCCAAGGCAAACATTTTTGCCACATCTACAAATCGATTTAGCACACAAAGAAGGCAGATTTTTTGGCATGATTTTTGGAGTGGTTAGCGCCTACAAGCATAGTGTCAGATAGTAGTCGTGAACAGCTGCAGACAGCAACATTTGGTACGTATTTAGGCATGAAAGACGAGGGAGGCCGTACAACAAGTGGTTGTACCTTTGGCACGCATTTCGAGGCAGAAATCATACAGCAGATTTTGTGGTAGCTTGCACGCTTTTCTAGGCAGGCCGTACAACAGAATTTGAGGCTGAAATTTGGCACAAAAATCGAGGAGGCCGTACAACATTTATTGCTGTTTGCATATTTTCCGAGGCAGTGGTTAAGCACGGAAAACGAGATAAGTTGTAAAAGTCTGTTTGCTGATTTTTTTGCTGAATATTTCTCACTGTAAAAAGCATTTTCCAGAAATAAGAAGGAGCTTTCAAACTGGGTTTCCCCAAGAGTTGTAGGGGGTTTTTCCAGGGTCACGTTGACCAAAAATATGTGTCAAAATGTGTGAATGATTGTTTTATGTGTGCTGATATTTATTTCTGCATTTTCCAGCATTCTGTAATTTTTTCCAGAATTTGTGTTTTCAGCAAAATTTATTTTCCAGCTTGTTAAATGTATGGATATGGGAAAGGGCATTTAACTATTTTGGAGTAATAAGGTGAAACTGAAAACCGGGGTGGGAAAACAAGAAATTTTTACATGGTATCAGAGCTTGAGTGCTGAAAGAGCAGTTTGGGACAGCAAGGAGAAAAATACAGCCTGCTAATTTTTCACTCAGAAAATTCCAGCAAGCTGCTGAAATTTTTTTCACAAAATGTCGCTTTATCTTACCACGTTAGCACAGACGCTGGGCCTTTAGACAAACAGACGTCTTTGGGACCGAGGTGGAGGACAGGTTGGATGGGCATTCCACCTGCGCATTTGGGTAGCCTGCAGCATTCGAGAGTGTTAAGTCCGTACATTACAGTACACACACGTAACCTCGCAATGTGTCACCGATGCTACTCAGCTTGGCAAGACATAATAAAAGAACAAGGTGAGAGAGATCGATTCTGAGTTTAATCAAAGTTCATTGTATTCCTTTCTATGTGAGAGGAAAGAGAAATGCTCATGAGATGGGAACGTATTGTCCAATCTCTACCAGAGTACCAATGAGAACCGGAAAATGGTCCTGAAGGAGAAGCTGAAGACCATTAAGATGGGTAATGATAGTGCAGCTGGATATCTCACAAAGATTACTAATGTGAGAGATGAGCTGGCAGTGATTGGAGAGGCCATTCCACCCACTGAGTTGGTGCGGATTGCAGTGAATGGCCTCCCCCGTTCATGGATGAACTTTGCTGATGGGGTTTGTGCACGTGAGACCCTTCCCACATGGGAGAGGTTTTGGGATGATTGCATTCAGACAGAGATCAAGAAAGGTCAGCTTGGGGCAGCCAAGCCAGTTGAGCAGGATGAGGATGTAGCACTGTTGGCAGGACGTAAGAAAGGCAAAGGGAAGAAGCAGGCTTCCACAAGCAATGGTGGGGGCAAAGGCAAAGGTAAAGGTAAACAGGATAACACACAGAAGGACTATTCCAAAGTGAAGTGTTGGAATTGTCAGAAGATGGGACACTATGCAGTGGTGTGTCCGGAGAAGAAGAAGAAGAAGGGGAAGAACCAGAGCATGGCAGCTTCAGCAGAGGTTGAGGACTTTGCAGATCGTTTTGACCGAGAGTTTGGGTTCATTGTGTGTGAGTCTTCTAGTGCAGGATTATCTGCCATAGAGGTTCAGAGGGAGCATGCATTTCCCTCGATTAGCGGAGCATCTTCGGGTATCTGGTATGTGGACAGTGGGGCTTCACGTCACATGACAGAAGTCCGTGAGTACTTCTCAGAGCTTTCAGAGAGTGGCACTGATATAGAGGTAGTACTCGGTGATGACAGAGTTGTTAGAGCAGTCGGTGTGGGAACATTGACATTTCAGAGGGAGTCTAAACCTCCCTTGAAAGTGTCAGATGTTCTTTATGTGCCAGGAATGAGGAAGAACCTCATATCCGTCTTAGCTTTGGAGGATAGAGGATATGAGGTACTGTTCAGGGGAGGACAGGTGTTGATGTATCCCAGGGGCACTCCAGCTGATTCAGCTAGAGTGATAGGTGTACGCCATGCAAAGGTGTACAAGTTTGCATTTCAGTCCCTTTTGGCATTGAGCAGTAGCACTGACAGCAGAGCTAGCAGTTCTGAGCTGTGTGAGATTTGGCACCACAGGATGGGGCACATGTATCATGGAGCCTTGAGGACTTTGCGGGAGATCACTACAGGTGTGCCAGATTTCAGTACTGATCACTTTGATACTTGCAGAGGATGTGCGATGGGCAAGTTTGCCAAATCCCCTTTTCCCAGCAGTGACAGCAGAGCGACCGGGATACTTGATTTGATTCATTCCGATGTGAGCGGTCGGATGTCTCATGTTTCCTTGAGTGGATATGAGTACTATGTGTTATTCATTGATGATCACTCCAGGAGGACCTGGATTTATTTCTTGAAGACCAAGAGTGAGGTCTTCAAGCGGTTTCCGGAGTTCAGAGCTCTTGTGGAGACACAGACAGGTCGGAAGATCAAGTCCCTGAGGTCGGACAATGGAGGAGAGTACACCCTTGGAGAGTTTGTTGACTATTGTGCGGAGGGGCAGTATTAGAGGGGAGTCTACCTGCTCTCGCGCAAACCCCGTGAGAATGGGGTTGCGGGAGAGAAAGAGGGGACCCAAATTTGAGGGGTACCGGTGCCATGTTACATGATCGTGCTGCATCTGTTTTTGTGGGCAGAGGCCTGCAACACAACTGTTTACTTGCAGAACAGGAGTCTGCATCGTGCCTTGGGGCACATGACTCCGGAGGAGGCTTTTTCTGGGAAGAAGCCTGATATTGGTCATCTTCGTATCTTTGGGTGCATTGCATACTCCTACATACCCAAGGAGAAGAGGACCAAACTAGAGCCCACCGCAGAGAAGGGTATCTTTGTGGGCTACAGTGAGACCTCAAAGGCCTTTCGGATTTACATTCCTGCACAAAGGAAAGTTGTTGTCAGGCGGGATGTGAAGTTCGAGGATGACAGGGCCTTTAGGAGGTGGATCCCACATTGTACAGACAGCTGATTGGTTCCTTGATGTATTTGGTCAACACTAAACCAGATATTTGTTTTGCAGTCAACACGATGAGTCAGTTTATGTGTGAGCCTAGGAAGGTTCACTGGGTCGCTGCAAAACACATTTTGCGGTACCTGCAGGGGACAATGGATTATGGTTTGGACTACAGGTAGGGGGATGGAGTGAGATTGGCAGGTTACACTGATTCTGATTGGGCAGGTTGTGCTTCTGATAGGAAGAGCACTTCAGGGTGCTGTTTTGGGTTGGGTTCGGCAGTTGTGTCATGGTTCAGCCGAAAGCAGCAGTCAGTAGCATTGAGTTCAGCGGAAGCAGAGTATATGGCAGCCAGTCTAGCTAGTTGTGAGGCCATCTGGATTCGCAAGATGTTGTTTGGCTTATTTGGTCAGCCGTTGAGACCTTCAGTGATTTACTGTGATAATCAGAGTTGCATTAAACTCACGGAGAATCCAGTGTTTCATGACAGGTCAAAGCATATCGGGATCAAACACTGGCTCATCGCAGACTATGTTCGGTATGTAGAGTCAGTAGTTGAGTATATTCCCAATCAATAGAGTTAAAGCGTAGATCAAGAACGAAAGCTCACTACTCACAAGCATGTCTACTTCAAAGACAAGATGGGTGTGGTGAGGAACACCTTCCTCAGTAAGAGGGAGTGTTGAAATTTGGTTACCGGAGGACAGGTGGTTCCCTAAGACTTGATCTTTGGCCTAGGGAAAAGTGTCCAAAAGAATTTAATCTTTCTCCTAAAGTGACTTTATAAAGTTATAAAGTCAAATTTAATTTAAAAGTGACTTTAAGTGATAAAGTTACTAAAGTCTAATTTCAAAGTGACTTTAATAAAGTCAATGTAAAATTAGAAAGGAAAAGTGACTTTGGAAACAAATGACTAAGTGGGTCTTTATTAAAGTGTAAGAATGAAAATAGAAAGCAGATTTAAATGAGCATTTAATCTCACTCTAGATCTAAATCTTATCTCGGCACGATGGATTTAGGATTCCCTAAAAGTCACTAGGGTTAAAGTTAAAGGAGGAAAAGGAGGAAAAGGTCATTCATTCTTTCATGAGCAGATTGAGAGAAGGAGAGCAAGAGAGCAAGGGAGATTTCTGGGCAGTGAGGAGAAGGAGACAGTAGCTTGGCACACATTCCAAGGCAGCATTTCAGCAAGACATTTCAACAAGACCGTACAGCGGATTTAGCACACAGCAAGGCAGATTTTTTGGCACGATTTTTGAGGAAGGAAGGCCATACAACAGGGCCGTACAGCAGATTTGCACAGATTTCGAGCAAATTTGAGGGAGGCCGTACAGCAAGTGGCTGTACCTTTGGCATGCATTTCGAGGCAGAAATCGTACATCAGATTTTGTGGCAGCTTGCACGCTTTTCTAGGCAGGTCATACAGTAGCATTTGAGGCCGAAATTTGGCACAAAAATCGAGGAGGCCGTACAACATTTATTGCTATTTTGATTTTGCTGTTTGCACATTTTCCGAGGCAGTGGTTAAGCACGGAAAACAAGATAAGTTGTAAAAGTATGTTTGCTGATTTTTTTGCTGAATATTTCTCACTGTAAAAAACATTTTCCAGAAATAAGGAGCTTTCAAACTGGTTTTCCCCAAGAGTTGTAGGGGGTTTTTCCAGGGTCATGTTGACCAAAAATATATGTGTCAAAATGTGTGAATGACTGTTTTATGTGTGCTGATATTTATTTCTGCATTTTCCAGCATTCTGTAATTTTTTTCAGAATTTGTGTTTTCAGCAAAATTTATTTTCCAGCTTGTTAAATGTATGGATATGGGAAAGGGCATTTAACTATTTTGGAGTAATAAGGTGAAACTGAAAACCGGGGTGGGAAAACAAGAAATTTTTACATTTCTGCATGGTTCGATATAGGAAGAGGTGCATAAGGAGCAACCTCTGGGGTTCGAAGGCCAGGATAGAGACTCTCATGCATGCAGGTTGAAGCAAGCCCTCTATGGGTTGAAGCAAGCCCCCAGGGCTTGGTACGAGAGGATAGACTACTTGATGAAGCTGGGCTTCACTCGTAGTAATGCTGATCCAAACCTTTACTTCAAGGTTGATAGAGAAAAGCCTCTCATTATAGTGCTGTATGTGGACGACCTCTTCTTGACAGGTGCTGACCCTCTCATTCCTCAGTGTAAGAGAGAGCTCGCTTTTGAGTTCGAGATGAAGGACCTAGGATTGATGCATTGATTCCTAGGCCTGGAGGTTTGGTAGAGACCTGGCGAGATTTTCCTCTCTCAAGGAAAATATATTGTGAAGCTGCTGGAAAGATTTGATATGGTGGACTGTAAGTCCGTGTCGACACCGATGGAACTCAACTTTAAGAAGTTGAGTGAAAGCGCTGTTGGGCTTGTGCTAGCAAATCCCACCGAGTATTGTCAACTCATAGGGGCCCTGATGTTCCTAGGGAATATCCGTCCGGACGTATGTTGTGCAATGAACACTTTGAGTCAACACATGGTTGATCCTCATGCCATTCACTAGGTTGGTGCCAAGGAACACTTGAGATATCTCTGGGGCACGATAGACCATGGACTGAGATACACTACTGGGAGTTTGAGACTCCGTGGATATGCTGATGCCGATAGGGCTGGCAGTGTGGTGGATCGCAAGAGCACATCTGGATGCTGCTTCACACTTGGGTCTGCTTCGAGTAGGAAGCAAAAGTCGGTAGCTTTGAGCACTGCTGAGGCCGAATACATTGCAGCGTGTATGGCCTGTTGTGAAGCCACTTGGTTGCAAAAGCTCTTCAGTGAGCTGTTCGAGCATGTGCTAGATGCAACCATTATCCTTTGTGATAACTAGAGGGGAATTCGTTTCTCAAAGAATCCTGTGTTCCATGATCGATCCAAGCATGTTGATGTCTGGTACTATTTTATTCGGGATATGGCACAATGAGGCGCCGTAAGGCTTGATCATATAGGAACTGATGAGCAAGTTGCGGATATTCTCACAGAGCCCTTGGGGAAGGTCATGTTCCTAACCTTCCGTGAGAATCTTGGAATCGTGGAACGACCCTATTCTAAGGGTCATGTTGGACGATGAGCTCTGGGAGCTCCAGGGGGCTTTGGGGATAGCTTCTTGGAGCTAGAAGCAACCACAGGGCTAGGCTTGCCATTGTTGGTGTGCTTCTGCCCCACTGTTATGATATTGAGTTAGTTCACCTCTCTTTGATCTATGACCCGCATGCATACTACCCATGGAGTCCTGGACTCCTGGGAAGTACCTCTCATTTGGCCAAGGAGGTGGGAAAAGCTAGAGACCAGTAGCAAAGACCGATGGACTCATTGGAGATTGCTGTACTCTCTATGTCTAGGATGGCACGTGTCCAACCACTTGATCTGGGATCAAGTCTAGTGAGGTTTCGGACCTCCAACTGACTTCAGGTCTGTTAAACTAAATTCGAGTTAGTATATGACTCTCTTGAGTCCAAGTGAGGTTTCGGACCTCCAACTGACTTCGGGTTGGTATGTGACTCCTTTGAGTCCTATAGAGGTTTCAGACCTCTGAGCTGACTTCGGGTTAGCCGAGAGTGATGTCTTTGTGACTCACCTTTTGTTTTGAAATAAAGAAGCCAGCGAAGCAAGTTACGGCGGGATGACGCGCGATGTTTGGATGGCACTAGTGGATGGAGTTCTTCCTAGTTGAGAGGGAGTGTTAATTTTGGGCAACTAGGTCCAAACTCCATGTTGTGATGCTCAAATGACGATGCCAATATTTTTATTGGATTCCTCTTTCTGAGAGGTGCAAGATCGATCTAAAGATCATTTTGATCGGATGAGCAGAACATGTATTTTGAATTTATTCCACATGCATAAGAGATGTGTCACACACCCCCAGGGATGACTACATTTTGGAGAGACTTGGAGTTCATTTCATACACACATTTTGTGGAGGCATTCTCTTCTTTCTTGCATGGTGCTGGAGCAACTTTTTTTGATTCTGCGTTTAGGGCTTTTGGACAGTGATTTTTGGAATTCCTGCTGAAGATTAATAAAAGAAACCCTCATCTGCTGCACTGGTTTTCCCACATTGGGTTTTTCCGGGGACAATTGTCCAAAAATAACTGTGTCAATGTGTTTATTGTTGTGCTAGTATTTTCCCTACATTTATTTTTCCGCAGTAATTGATTTGTGAAGACTGCAGTGTATGTATTTCGATATTTGCCGAAGATAAACTGCAAATAAGATGTTTCAATAATTTAACAAATATAAGAAATATTATCAATTACTGCAGTAGGATTCGGAGTTTCCGAATTTTCACATTTTCCACCTCGAAGAAAGAGGCAACAAACACGACCCTCACCATTAATGAAAAAGAGATATAAGTGGTGATATTTTACACATACTTTGAAGTGATACTCCTTGGCTTATCCTTCATCATGAGATTGACAACATAATCAAGATTTAATAGAGGTTATGTGGTATTAACAACCTAGGAGAGTGTTTCTAGCTTCATTTTTGGGATATTTGGGCAAAGATTTTCTTCCTTTATAGTTTGGTGACACCTTGACTCCATTACAATTTCGAGGTTTGGAGATTGGGGTCCATACCTAAGATAGACATGTTAGAGTTGCATAGGGAGGATACTCATTAGCATCTTCTCAAAATATATACATGCAAAGAAAATGACTCAATACTTTATCATATGTTTTATGATTGATGCTTTCTCCCTTCTCATGTCCATAGTTTTTTGTGTTCACGTAGAAGCTAATGCGCAACTGCATGTGGGGTGTTATGCTAGTGCTTGTGCTTTCATTCACAATAGCATGGAACTTATGCTCCATTAACTGCACATGATTATATAATTGCCGTATGTTGGGTAGGCATTATGGGGTGTAGTTCAAGCAATTAGCATTCAAAAGCTCCAAAATCTTGCTCAAGAATCTCATAAGAACACCTTGAAATTTCAAGTTGTCTTTAATGACCATGACATGTTTTTCCCCAATATTGAGGTCAACAACCAAAGCAAATATTGTTTTGTGGATAGTCTTCCTTGGGGTACCTCATGAGATTCCTTCGGCTGAAAGTTGTGAGAGGGGTGATGTTCCTTGTTTAATGGGTCAACATGAAAGGGGCTCTAGATTTTGGTCAGTGATGAAGGGTGTAAGGGAAGTAAAGAAGAATGCTTTGGTGTATAGGGGAGGAGTGCAGTGGGAGATATCAAGGTAATGGAGGATTGTAAATTTTTGCATATGTTCTACGCCATTTCAGATTAGAGCACAATACTGAAGTAGATAGAACATACAAATAGATCGATAGAAGACAAGCCAAAACAGAGATGATGAATGGTGGCGTTACGACGATCAACATGATGCTTCTACCAGCAAAGTCTCCAATAGGTCATTCAACCAAATGTGTCACACATAACCCCAGAACAACCCAAACAAAGAACAGTCCATATATATCACAGCTCCAATGCTATCCAGAGAGAGAGAGTTCCTCCACCACAATGTGTGTCAAATGAACTCTAAGTCTCTCCAATATATAGGAATCTTTGGGGGTGTGTGACACGTCCTTTAAGACATTTAAGTCTATATTTTATTCTAGACCGACCTAGCACATAAGTGGAATAAATTCAAAGTACATGTTCTGCTCATCCGATCAAGATGATCTTTAGATCAATCTTACACCTCTCCGAAAGAGGAATCCAATAAAAATATTGGGATCATCATCTGAGCAGCACAACCCGAAGTTTGGACCTAGTTGTCCAATTTTAACACTCCCTCTCAACTAGGGAGAACTCCGTCCACTAGTGCAATCCAAACATCATGCGTCATCCCGCCGTAACTTGCTTTGCTGGCCTCTTTATTTCAGAACAGAAGTGGGTCAGTCACAAAGACATCATACCCGACTGACAGATTCAGCCCAGAGGTCCGAAACCTCTATAGGACTCACAAAGAGTCTCATACCAACCCAAAGTTGGTTTACCTGACCCGAAGTCAGTTGGAGGTCCGAAACCTCACTAAACTTGATTCCAGATCAAGTGGTTGGACATGTGCCATCATAGACATAGAGAGTATGTGCCATCATGTGCCATCATAGTCTCTAGCTTTTCCCACCTCATTGGCCAAATGAGAGGTACTTCCCATGAGTTCGAAACTCCATGGGTAGGATGCATACGGGGCACAAATTAGAGAGAGGTAAACCATCTCAATATCATCACCGTGGGGTAGAAGCACACCAACTAGGTTCGGCAAGCCTAGCCCTGTGGTTGCTTATAGCACCAAAGCTATCCCCAAAACTCCCTTGGAGCTCCCAGAGCTCATCGTCCAACAGGACCCACATCATAGGGTCGTTCCATGATTCCAAGATTCTCATGGAAGGTTAGGAACATAACCTTCCCCAAGGGCATTGTGAGAATATCTGTGACCTGCTCATTAGTTCCTATGTTGTACCATATCCCAGATAAAGTGGTACCAGCCATCAACATGCTTGGATCAATCGTGGAACCCAGGATTCTGTGACAAATGAATCCCCCTCTGGTTATCACAAAGGATAACGGTGTTATCTAGCACATGCTTGAACAACTCACTGAAGAGCTTTCGCAACCAAGTGACTTTACAACGGGTCATACATGCTGCAATGTATTCGACCTCAGCGGTGCTCAAGGCTACCGACTTTCGTTTCCTGCCCGAAGCAGATCTACTTGTGAAGTAGCATCCAGATGTGTTCTTACGATCCACCACACTGCTAGCCCAATTGTCATGAGTATATTCATGGAGTGTCATACTCTCGACAGTGTATCTCAGCCCATGGTCTATCGTGCCTTAGATATATCTCAAGAGTTTTGTGGCACCAACCCAATGAATGTTATGATCAACCATGTGTTGACTCAAAGTGTTCACTGGCAACTGCACAACATATGTCCGGATGGGTGTTCACTAAGAACATCAGGGACCCTACGAGTTTACGATACTTAGTAGGATTTGCTAACACGGGCCCAGCAACGCTGCCACTCAACTTCTAAAGTTGAGATCCATTGGTGTCGACACTAACTTGCAGTCCACCATACTAAATCTTTCCAGAAGCTTCACAATGTATTTTCCTTGAGAAAGGAAAATCTTGCTGTGTCTCTACCAAATTTAGCCTGTAGACAATGCATCTAATCTGTGGCCCTTTTCATCCCTTTCATCCCTAACTCCATAGCCTCCAACTCCCTCTTGCATTGATGAATGAGAGGGTCAGCACCTGTCAGGAAGAGGTCGTCCAAACACAGCACCAGAATGAGAGGCTTCTCTTTATCAACCTTGAAGTAAAGGTTCGGATCAACATTACTACGAGTGAAGCCGAGCTTCATCAGGTAGCTATCTATCCTCTTGTACCAAGCTCTGGGTGCTTGCTTCAGCCCATAGAGGGTTTTCTTCAACCTGCAGACATGGGTTTCCTGATCCTGGATTTCGAACCCTAGAGGATACTCTACATACACCTCTTCCTTTATCGCACCATGCCACAAAAAACGGTCTTTACATCCATCTGGTGAAGATTTCGTCCTTGCGTAGGAGCAAGGGCTATGACAGATCGAATGGTGGTATATCGGGCCACAGGTGCAAATATGTCATCATAGTCTATGCCTTTCTCACAGACAACGAATCTTGCCTGAAATTTTCAACACTTCCATCAGATCCATGCTTGATTTTGAAGCGAGGTGACAACAACTTTGATCTGTGGTCTAGGAAACATATCCCATATATCACCCTTGTATCCTTGCAGATTTAGATACTTCACAGCTTCTTCAAATGATCTAGGCTCATATTGTACTCATGGCTGCTAGATACCCCTGGTATTTATATGGCTTCTCGGTTTTCTTCCGGAATTTCCCCCTCTGAAGCCATATATCTTTGAGCCATAAGGATCTTCTTTCGTTCAACAATGATATTAGCTCAGGAGCATATATAGATGTATTCTCCCTCTTAATGCCAGCTTCTCTCCCGAGAGAAGATATCTATTTTAAATAAGGGCATCCCAGATACCAACTTGGAAAGGTGACTTAATCTTCCACAGTCAAAGCCATCCAACAGGCTTTGCTGATCATGGTTCAAGATTCCAACAATGTGTTTGAAAGCTGTCGAAACACATTTTACCATTATGCTCCAGAGTGAGACTGCCACTGTTACATGCTAACTGCTACATAGGTGTCTATCTATGTCACTGTCCAACAGGGAGAATATACCAACAAGCCCCAGCTTGTGTTAGAAGTCATGTTATTCTGAGGAGGTCCGCTGTAGCTTTCTCAACCAGCCCTCTTTACTGCGACCCACAGAACTAGGAGTCCAAACATGATTCCTTCTCTCATAATTCTGCACTTGAGAGCTTCATCTACTACATCTGACATCTCATCCAACACTGCTTCTTATTTACAGATCTGCTTAAGACTTCAGATCTCAGTTCTGTGATTTTTCTCCTAGATTTCACAGATCTAGGAACCGATCATACAGATGTTAAAACACAGAATTTACCCTTCTTCATGTCAGTCCATGCAGGTCCAGCACAGTCATAATGGTACTCCTGCTCATCAATGTTCCAACCCCAATCATCCAACAGGATAAATCTAGACAAAGCACTTTCTAAGGTTACTGCCAATAGATTAAGTCCAGGTATATGCTGGTTCACAACCATTGTCAATAGTATCATAATACTGTTAAATGAGGCACTGCACTGCCCCTCAAGTAATCAATACATGTTACATGTGTTCCTTTGTTCATCAAAGTGACCTATATCTTCAAAACAATCCAAAGTTTTGAATGAAAATCTTATAGATGACTTCCATAGAAATGAATTTTGCTGATGATGACCAATAATTAGTAGGCCCAGATATATACACATAGCCAAGAAATCAATTGCAGAAGTGACAGTTTTATCAAACATATCAGAAAACTGTATATGATAATTATTTTCCAGGGACTGTCCAAGGGAGATGCTTAGTAATTCAAGGCTTTACTGAGCTGTAAATTTCTGTTAGGGCATTAGCAGGCTGCACCATCCACTATCCAATCATTGGACAACCTTCTGAAGCTGCAACCTAGGCAAGGCAAGGTGCCTTATGAATGGGCTGCTGGATTGTTCATGGGCAGTTACCTCATTTTTCTTGCCCAAAACACACCTCAAATAATGCAACCTCCTTCCCTTGCATCCACGATGACCTTGAAACCCCTGCTGGAATACACAACGATTCGGCCTTTTAGAACATTCAAATAATTCCTCCTGGAGATTGTTACAGAGACAAATAATATGAGGCCCTTCTCTCTGCGTACAAATTATTCACTCACTTCTGCATAGACTTGTGGAGCCTGATCCAAATTGGAGAATAACAAGGCATCAATCAATTTATCAGATTCGGCTTATAATCTTACAATACTCTCCAGAAATACGCTCAACAATCACGAGGCTTATGTGACTTTCCCAACTGATGCACAGGCCCCTTTAACACGCACTTCTTGAGTCAACTTGGACACATAAATCTTCAGATCCGATTTTGATCAAGTCAGCACATATATCTGACGATGTTAATTCTAAACAAAGCAAAATTTTCAACTGAGCGGATTTCTTTCCGAGATCATTTCTGAACAAAGCAAAGCCTTTACAGCCAAACATATTTCCTTATGAGGTCAATTCTGGACAAAGTGGTGCTTGTCAAATTTGAGCGGATTTTTCAATGCGAGGATTTCTCTAAGACGTCAGTGCCAATTCTAAGAGACCCGATGTCAGCAAAAGGTAAAACCTCATGCGTATTTATCCCAAGGTAAGGACGCATCATCTGTAATCGGACGTCACCTAAATTGAACCCAGAAGTCACTCCGTCTGGTGGTCATAACTTATGTCGGGAATGAAGTAATTAAAAAAATCCTTCATACATCCGTGCTAGGATTTATTAAGGCAACCAAGGCCACATGTAGCCACAATTCGATGTCTTAGGAACACCGGGCTTATGAGGCAGATTAGCGAGTTTTTTTGTTTTGTTTTGTAATTTTTTATTTTTTCTGAGATAGTCGAGGCACCACGAGTTATCTGAAGCAGGTCACTGCATTTCGCTAACTGAATACCCTGAGTTGTGACGTCTGGAAAGCTAAAATCCTACAAGACTGGAAATTCGAGACAAAAAGCATTCGTGGTTCACTGTTGAAGAGAGTGCAGGTGCCATGTTGGAATCTTGAGGGAACAATAACGATTCCAAATTTCAGTGGGCTCGCTGGATGGAAGTGAGCGTCGTTAAATAATTTGTTCAGATTGGCAGCCCGCTGCAATGAGCTCTCCAAACTATATAATACGGCTCTGCGTTAACTATATGGCTCTGCGTTAACTATATAATCTCGGCTTCCCGTGAAATTATTTGCGTTCATGATACAACACATACAAATCATACCTTTTGTTTACGTATCACATCATCTCTTCACACTGGCTTTGCAAATTGCATTAGTCACATAAACCGCTTGGAACATATCAACGGTTTTTGTTTCTACGGAGGTGAGGTGCTTGATCTCCCTTCACAGTAATTCGGTTCTCAAGTAACCCTGAAGCAGACCTCCAAAACCCATGCTGTCTTATTTTCCTTGCTGCGGCTCGGGAAAATAATTTCTCCTTTCCAGCGAGTCTTTCTCAAGTGTGAGTGATTGCTCTCAACACAAGTTGGGCTTTGTCTTCAACTTGGCTTCGATTCCATGTAAATTTCTGCATATGTTCTATGCCATTTCAGATTAGAGCACAATATTGAAGCAGATAGAACATACAAATAGATCGATAGAAGACAAGCCAAAACATAGATGATGAATGGTGGCGTTACGGCGATCAGTAGGATGCTTCTACTAGCAAAGTCTCCAATAGGTCATTCAGCCAAACGTGTCACACATAACCCTAGAACAACCGAAACAAAGAACAGTCCATATATATCACAGCTCCAACGCTATCCAGAGAGAGAGAGTTCCTCCATCACAATGTGTGTCAAATGAACTCTAAGTCTCTCCAATATATAGGAATCTTTGGGGGTGTGTGACATGTCCTTTAAGACATTTAAGTCTATATTTTATTCCAGGCCGACCTAGCACAAAAGTGGAATAAATTCAAAGTACATGTTCTGCTCATCCGATCGAGATGATCTTTAGATCAATCTTACACCTCTCTGAAAGAGGAGTCCAATAAAAATATTGGGATCATCATCTGAGCAGCACAACCCGGAGTTTGGACCTAGTTGTCCAATTTTAACAAGGATCTAGTGGTTGGATCCTCATTTGTGCAGGGGGAATTTGCAAAGAGGGGGAAGAGAATGCCCTTGATTACGCAAAGTGGCAAGGTATCATTCGTGTTAATCATAATAATACAAAGAGGTCAAGTTGAAATAAGGGAAAAAGGCTATGGAGTCCGTTAAAGAAGACATGATGGAATTAATCAAGAGTAAGGAGGCTGTTGTTAAGAAGATTATGGAAACTTCTTATTCACCTTCGATAATACAATGAATTCGTGGAAAAAATCTTTATTGACCCCTAGGGTTGTGAAGCCTGATAAAATTGAAGACTTGCTTGTCGATAGCCACATTAGCCAACAAATTGACTAACCTAATAGGTAGTTGTGGCATATGGGCTTTTTTAACACTTTAAGATTGGAGAGGTTCAATGCTCACTTGGACAGTGCATTGAATCTTTAGCTCCTAGTGAGAACCACCGTTGCTTGCTTGGTGATTAAGGAGATTGATGACCACCTTGATGTTGCCTTTCAGCTCCAGTCATTGGATACCCAAGTCAGCTGCAAGCATGAGACTGCTCCCCAGTAGATTCCTGTTTGTATTTCTGTTGGCTTTATTGCTTGACTAGCCCCCTCTAGTTATCTTTATTGATGCCACTATAGCTTTCATAACACCGGTTGCCCCTTGGGGCATTGTTAAAATTGAGCTTGAACTAGGTGGGTTTTGGTTTTTACTAGAGGGAAGGGGACATTAACCTTGCCACCTTACCATTAGTGGCAATGTTAATGTTCTTCTGACATATTCAATTCTTTTTACATTTTCTCTTGCATTTCTATTGAAGCTTATACTTTTTCTTCAAAACTATTCATTTCCCATCCAAAAGGATTACCAGAAGAAAAAACATAGATAGCTCTAAGAGGAGTTATAGTTGAATGCTTGCTTTTATTTTCAGAAATTTAAAGTTTATGTTTCTGTTGCCAGTCTATCTTTTTTATAGGCTAGGATAAATAGGAGAAAGTGCTCATTGAGGATAAAAATGAGTAAGTGAAGCACTTAAAAGGTAACCATAACCTCACCCAATGTAGCTTGTACACCCAAAATAGTGATATACAGTTAAACACATTTCAGATGCAACAGGAGTGAAAACATTTCAAACTATGGGTGTGGCAGTGTGGAAATTTTCGTTTGCAAAGGAGGGGTGTTGTCGAGATGCCAGTGCAGCAGTTGGTGGGGATGAAGGAAGTAAAACCCTTGCAACTCTGCATTAGACAAACTACATCATCGGGCATCCTCCTTGAGGAGTTTACCAGTGGCAAAATGTTGAAAGTCACTCAATAAAAATATCAATGGTGTAGTATCTACAATTTTCTAGTTCTATATTTTGCCATCTTCCCATACATATTTGCTGGCTATGATGTCTCTGCTGCTTAAGAGAAGTTGTCAATGACAATTTGTTTTTTGACTATTACTTTTTGTAATAATATAAGGCATACATTTCTTAGTGCTATAAAGAAAACATGTTTATCTTGAAACCTTCAAATCAAAAAATATCTTCATATGATGCTCAGGAATTAGATGTATCTGAAATGAGAAGACGGTATTTTTGGATCCAAAAAGAAATGAAATGAAACTGTATTAATGTCCACTGATGACCAAATTTTGTCAAAGGGACTGTAAAGTACAACATATCAAAATGACAATAAGAGGAGTGCAATAGTTGTCATCTAAAATAACGATGGAAAACCTAAAGCTAAGAAAATAAGAAGAAAAGGAAAGCTCTATATAACAAAAAGAGCCAGTAATAAGTACAACCATAAGTAGAAGTTAAATAGGCTATAAGAGAGGAGGATCAGTCACTATCATCATCAGATCCAGGAATAGCAATGTCCAACCTGAGAGCCTTTTTGATAATGTCCTCTAGAGTTTGGGAAGTTGAAAGAAGCAATAGTAGGAATTGAAGCTGAGGTGTAGCCCAGACCAGAACCTTTCCTAGCATTTGAGGTGGAAATACTCCTAATATTATGGAAGAACTCTGTTGACCAGCATTTGAGGTGGAAAGACTCCTGATTCTTGAAAGTTGATAATATGAGAGAACTCTGTTGATATTGTAGCTTTTAGTGTTCTTCTTTGCAGGATAAAACTATTTTCTTATCATCACCAATTTCTAAACATGCCAAATAAACAAGAGAGAATCTTTTTTTCAAATGCAAAGAAGAAAATAATTGTTTTTCTGCATTACATTTACCTTTCTCTGACTGATGTATTTGTCCAGATCTCAAAATCCATGGATAAACGTACAAGGGAAGCCCTATTAAGGGCTGCCACTGGAAAGGTTGGAAAAAGAATGGACACTCTTTTGATTCCTTTGGAATTCCTATTTGTGGTGTCACCTGATGATTTTGGAGACATGAAAGAATACCCCTGTTGGAGGAAACGACAGGTTTGGCTTTTTTCCCAACCTAATTACTGGTTATAATTAGTTGAAGTTACTAGTGACCAACATCTTCCCACCTTTCAAAATTTACTGTGGGACTTTTGCCACTCAAATCTTTCATCAGATAAACTAAACAAAAATGTTTCAGTAGTTATATTCTTTCTTTGATATGGTTAAGCTGCTAGCGTATATCCAATCTAATCGGATTTTCTTTGCACCCATCCAATAGAACTCTTTAACATCTTCAAAATGGTGGCAATTTTTGAGCTGCAATAATTTTTATGAGCTCTGATAAAGTGCTTTGGATGCTAGTTAAATTTGTTGGAGGAAGGTATAATCATCCACCCTGCAATAAATCTGGAAGAGCCTGATAAGGTTGGATCTGAAATGAGGTCTCTTATTGCAAAGGTTGAAGAAGCAAAGGTAATGCAACTCAAACTTCGTGTTTTTCATAAAATTGATAATGGAGAAGAAAATGTGAATTACAAAGTTGATCTCTGTCCTGCAAAACATGCACAGGTTAAACTGTGAAGTCATGCTTCTTTCCATAATCCATCATCATTTTTGATGACACAGAGATATTTAAGAAACCTATAAATAATGTCTATAAAACTAGGATAATCAAAAGTGTTTTTAGGTACCTTGGAATTTATAGTTATTTATTTTCGTTTCTGATTTTTTTTCTTTATACTTATTTTTTGACAATAATGAATAGATTTGTAAAATCCTTATTTTGATCTGATGATATGAAGATTAGTTATATTTAATGCCGTTGAGCTGAATAGAGATGATATGATTTGTTACAGGTTTTGCATTCATTGTTATCTAAAACTTCCACTAACATCCACTATCAAAACATGTTATAGGGCAGTAGTCTTAATATATGGTATCACTATTATGTTTGTCAATCTGCAAGAGCAGTCCTCAGTGAGAAGCATTGGAAGGTAGAGTTGATAAAGAAAGATGCTTCATTGATGATTTTGGGGAAAGCTTAAACACAGAGATCAAAGGGTGAAGTGGACAAATCTAAGAATATATGCCCTTTCTTTGTGTTAGAGTTTTTACGTTGTTGCTCTTAGCTGTTTCTCCTTCCTCATTGCGCAGAAGTGACAGCAGATCCATGTCTCAGAATGTGGGCACAGCATTGATTATTGATGGAGCTAGGCACAGCACTAGCTGCTTTGGGGGGTGAGCCATTGTTATGTGGGAGTGAGTTAGGAGGGTGCATGGTGCATGCATGCCTGCGTAAGTCTCTAGTTTAGACTCAGATTCTGTCCAGTCTTGAGTTCAGTCAGACTCAGTTCAATTCTGCATGCATTTCCATAATTAGCTAGTGTGCACATACTTGAGGGGTTTTTCCAGTTTTACATAGAGTGCAGATCTCAAGGAGGGCGTCCATGCTTGCATGTTTCAGCTCATCCTCCAGTTGAGGCACTTTTCACATGGCATTCTTATCCATGCAAGAAGGGCACACTAGGTGATCGGATCAGGGTTAGGGTTTGACTGTTGACACAGTCAAACCAAGTGGTTTCTGCATGTGCTCAGATTCATTGTACTCTTCGTTTTCCTATTGTATCAGGGAGATGCACAGTGCACCATTTTGTTGGTGAATTTTACTTTTGAGCTATTGCAGTATATTTTATCTTTCAGAAAAATAGAAGATAGATACAGTGTTGACTGTCTGTTTATAATTTGTGGTAGTGTGTTTCTGTAAATCAATGTGTTCAGAAATTGCTGATTTTATTGAGGTTTTTAGTTGTTAAGCTACTTGGGTTTAGGTTTTTTCATCTCAGTGCAGAATCTGATTACCATGGTCTGAAATTTAACACTGTCTTATAGTATCCTTACTATATTCATGAGTAAAGGGGGAACATCGGTGCAATGATGTGCCAATGTGACTCATCCCATTTGTAAAGGTTCTATTGGATTGGAAAATGTACAACTTGGCACAGTTTATATCTATAAGAATGAAGAGTTATTTGGATGTGTTATTGTCATGATTGATTAGTGGATTGAATTTGACAGTTTACCTCACTTGATATATTTACAAGTATTACATTCAACAGGAGGGGACTGTAGTAATATTCCCACCATTATGTAATATTCCCAATTAGCAATAGCTAATTGGAAATATTGATTTTAGACTACTTTACTTTAATAAAGTTAAGTTAGAAATAAAGTGGGTGAAGAGGGACACTTAACTCACACTTGGGATAAAAACATTTCCTAAAGTCACTTGAGAGACATGATTAATTGACAGCATGGGGCCTAGAGGTCGAAGTGGCAGCGTGGGGAAGAGGACAGCGTGAGCAGTGTGGGCCCAAGCCAGCTAGAGATAGAGGGACAGTGTGGCTCAAGGAGACGGCGCAGTTGATGGTGGGGCCTAGGTGAGAGCAAGGCTCTCCAAGCATAAAAAGGGAGAGGGTCTCCTCATTTGGATCATTCTGATTATGCATCTATGTTATTTGTCTTTTGACATTGAGCACGCTTTTGCTGTTGAGCAAAGTCTGCACGTACTGTTCAGTACATCAGGTGTCTTTGTGCGGAGATCCCAACCTCAGCCCCGGGGGACTTCGAGTGCTTGCTCGGGGGAGGAGTTCCATCCTTGTTTTGCTGGAGAGAGTTGCAGCAACCACAGTTGGGAGCATTCACTAGAAGAGACAGCGTAGTCAGTGAGAGGGAGGACGCAGTCTTGGAAGGAGGTGATTCCGAATTGAGGTTCTATTAGGGGATTTAGTCGGGAGAGTTGGAAAGGGGTCAGCCCTTCCCTATTCCATCATTTTGGTAGAGTTGGAGGCCATTATTTGCAGCAGATCATTCAGGGCCAACGTTCACCATTGGGACAACGTGGTGTCTCAAGGGAGGTCATTTTGGGAGGTAAGCCATTTTTGAAAATCTCTCTGGGCTTTTCTGGGTATTGGGTGGAGAGGCCATTCCCAAAGTTTCACAATTTTCTGAGGTGGGGAGCAGCCTGAAATAGTCATTTCATTCCAGTAGTAGCAGCAGCACCGCAGCAGTATCAGCAGCACTGGAGATTACGCAGTCATTGAGGGAGCAGCCATTCTGGGATATATTCTGAGATTATTTTTACGCTTGCCTAGTGCAAGCCAAGGTGCTATCATTCTGATCACCTTTGTACTCATTTCATCTTTTAGTATTTAATAAAATGGTTTAGTGTTCTCCATATGGTCTATTGTTCATGTGATGTCTCTCTAGTTGTTGTAGTTCTTTGTTTATGTGCTTTATATTGCTGTTTATTTCTATTCGGAATATTACAGTGGTATCAGAGTTCATAGACTTGGCTCAGCCTGTGGAGCAGATTGTCTATGACACTAGCAGGAAAACCATACATCTGTTACCGAGGGAGGAAGTACAGAGACCAAGAGCGGAGGTTAGAGATCACTTTCGAGGAAGGTGATTGCGTTTCAATAGTGGACGCAGAAGAAGAGGAACCAATGGCAGATGAAAGAGATGCTGGGAAGGAGTTCGGGGAAGTTCTCCTCAAATCAGTGCAGGATTTGTCGAGATGGATAGAAGAGATGGGGCAAAGGTTCACGGCAGAATCTAGATAGCGTGAAACCCTAAGGGGTTTCCACGTCGGAGAGGGATCGGGCACATCCCATCATCTACAAGAGCACATCATAGCGCAGCAGTTGGCATCACATACACCTCCACGTTCTACAATGCCTACATTTCTTGCCGCAGACACTAGGGCAGGAGCATAGTAGGAGCAGGAACCGGCCCACATGGGAGATTGCTTTGCTGAGTATCAGTCCTACGGTTAGGAGTTCAGAGATGCCCTCACATTCCATGATTTCGTTTAGCTCAAGTGGGACAGCAGACCCCGCAACCATCACAGGGGGAACAAGCATTCACATGACGGGGATGTACAACGCACTGTAGGCAGATTCTATCTACTGACATTTAACGAATCATCCAAGTGTTCGGCAAAGGCCTGGGTGGAGAAGTTGGACATATATTTCCAGCTTAACCAGATGGCAGAGATAGAGGCCATCAAGGTGGCAACGCTGCACCTGGAGGGCGAGGCCCATGATTGGTGGTTTCACGGGATGGCTACGCTAGGGCACTTAGGAGTGACAACATATGTCGAGTTTACACAGAGGCTAATAGAGCGATTTGATCGGAGGGATCCAGAGGAGCACTTTGTTGAGCTGACTAAGCTCAAGCAGATCGGGAGTCTGGACACATACATTTCATAGTTCTTGAGACTTTCCGTGATGGTGCCTGATTTATCCACAACTCGGATGATCTATATGTTCATCGATGGATTGGCAGAGCCTCTACGGGGGTTAGTCAGATCGACGAGGCCAGCTACAGTCCATGACGCAGTTGGGAGGACTCAGGATTTGTAGGATGCACTACCCCGGACTAGAGCAACTTTTCCCCAGAGACCGACATTCCAGCCGAAGGGGAAGGACATGAGGGTTTCGCCTCCAAAGGGGAACCAGAGCAGAGGGCCCTTGGATGATGAGGCCAGGAGAGATCTGAGGCGGAAGAGGCTATGCTTCACATGCTAGGAGCCATGGGCACCAAGACATCGTTGTGTTGCGGGAAAGGCACATTACATCGAGGTTTTTTGCGATAGTAGCGCGGAAGAGGAGGAGTATGAGGAGGTAGAGGCAGGAGGCAGCAGCGCAACACAGAGGGGAGATCATCTGCCACCTCCACCACTAGGGGCGGGAGGTGCGGCATTTGCACTTACCAGGGGAGCCCTTGCTTCTATGCCAGGGGTTCCCAAATACTTGACACTGCGTGTTCGAGGCACTGTGCGGGGACAACATGTTTCAGTATTAGTGGATAGTGGGGCCACCCACAATTTTATTGATGCCCAGTTGTTAGAGCAGAGGAGCATACCAACGGATAGCTTTGATGGATTTTTAGTACTGGTTCCAGGAGATAGGACCATGCAGTGTGCCAGGTATGTGCCAGCCTTGGCAGTGACTATGGGGACTTACACCTTGACAGATCACTTCTTCGTGGTGGACATTCCGGACACCAACGTGATACTGGGGGTGCAGTGATTGATCACGCTGGGGAAGGTTACCACTGATTGGGAGACCTTGGAGATGGAGTGGACAGATAAGAAGACTGGGAGGCACGAGAAGATTCGGGGTATGCACACTTACCCACCATAGACAGTTTCGACACATTAGATGGAGGCAGATTTCCAGAAGGGAGACATAGAGTGGGTAGTGAAGTTGCGTGTTTTAGAGGTAGGATCTACAGGGCAGGCCGTACACCCAGATGTATAGTCCATTTTAGACAGATATGCCACGGTTTTTGGAGAGATACCACCAAGGCAGCCACCAGATCGGGGATTTGAGCACACGATTGAGCTGGAGTAGGGCATCCAAGCTGTCATCATTACACCCTATAGGCATCCTAAGGCCTACCGAGATGAGATTGAGAGGGCCATTCATGAGCTCTTAGCACTTGGGCACATCCGTCCTAGCACTAGCCCCTTTGCTTTCTCAGTAGTATTGGTGAAGAAGAAGGACGACACATTGAGGATGTGCATTGACTACTGGGCCCTCAACAAGAAGACCATGAAGAACCGATACCCCATTCCACGGATAGATGAGTTGATGGATGAGCTGAGGGGATCGAAGTTCTTCTCGAAGATTGACTTGAGATCAGGGTGCCATCAGATTCGCGTGAGGGAGAAGGATATTCCCAAGACCGCTTTCAAATGTCATTACGGTCGCTTTGAGTTCTTGGTGATGCCCTTTGGGTTGACCAATGCTCCGGCCACTTTTCAGTCATGCATGAATCACATCTTCCGCAGTCACTTGAGGAAGTTTGTGTTAGTGTTTTTCGATGACATCTTGATTTACAACAGGACATGGGAGGAGAACCTACAACATATTGAGGCTGTATTGTGCATATTGGAGGAGCAACAATTTTATGCTAAGCTCTCCAAATGCAAGTTTGGGCTGACAAAGATGCTCTACTTGGGGCACATCATAGGGGTGGACAGAGTGAGGGTCCACGAGGAGAAGATCAGGGCCATCAGGGATTGGCCAGAGACGAAGAATGTGACGGAGCTTCGGGGATTTGTGGGTATCTGCACCTACTACCGGAAGTTCGTCAAGGGATTTTCCCAACTTGCTGCACCCCTTACAGACCTTACCAAAAAGGGGGCATTCAGTTGGACTGATACAACGCAGAGGGCTTTCGATAGGCTCAAGGAGGTGATGAGTTGCTGTCCGGTTTTGGCATTGCCAGATTTTATGCAGCCCTTTGTCCTAGAGTGCGATGCATCAAGGGAGGGGATAGGCGCAGTTTTGATGCAGGGAGGCCACCCCATAGCTTTCGAGAGCTAGAAGATATTGCCACATGAGAAGTTGTATGCTATATACGACAAGAAGATGTTGGCCATCATGCATGCATTGGCCAAGTTTCGACAATACCTAGTGGGGAACAGGTTCAGAGTGAGAACAAACCACAACAGCCTCCGATTGTTTCTAGAGCAGAAGCAGTTGCAGGAGAGGCAACAGAAGTGGGTCAGCAAGATCCAGGCATATTATTTTGACATCGAGTATATCAAGGGGAAGAACAACGTTGTGGCCGATGCACTTTCACGCAGACCAACAACGTTGTCCTTGATGAGCTTGGATACAGACTAGAGGGCTCAACTTCTGGTAGAGTACTCCAAGGACCATTTTGCTTGTGAGGTGTTGGATGGATAGGTTACAGATGACAGGTACAGGGTGATGGATGAGGTGATCTACTTCAGGGATGGGATCTTCTTGATCGAGAGCTCCAAGCTCAAGGAGAAGATATTGCATGCCTCACATGACTTGCCATTATCAGGCCACCAGGGGTTCACTAAGACCTATAGGGTCATCAGAGAGAGGTTCTTGTGGAAGGGCCTCAAGGAGGACGTTCTCTGACATGTCAACATGTCAGGGAGTGCGAAGTTTGCCAGTGCAACAAGGGGGAGATGAACCTTCCGGCGGGGTTACTGTAGCCTCTTCCCATACTTGAGGGGAAATGGGAGAGTATTTCGATGGATTTCATCATAGGGTTGCCCACTGTACAGGGCAAGGATTGTATATTTGTAGTCGTTGATCAGCTAACAAAGCATGCACATTTCTTCGCCATATTAGCACGTTACACTGCATCACAGGTGGCGGAGTTATTTTTCAGGGATGTTTTCAGATTGCATGGTCTCCCAAAGACCATTATCAGTGGCAGGGATAGCCGCTTGATGGGCGGGTGTTGGTAGGAACTTTTCCGTTTGGTGGGCACTAAGTTGACCCCGAGTACTAGTTACCACCCACAGATGGATGAACAGACAAAGATAGTGAACAAGTGGCTAGAAGACTACTTGCGTAACTATGTCAGCAGGCAGCAAAAGGCATGGTTACGATGGTTGCACTTGGGGGAGTATTTTTACAACACCACTCACCATATGTCTACCGGTACGTCACCATTTTATGCCTTATATGGATATTGTTGTCAATCCTAGAGACAACCTTGAGTTGTGAAAGACCAGGGCCTAGGACATCTTATATAGCAAGGAGCAATATGATATAACAAGGATAATTAGCAGAACAAGGCTCTCATGCTATCTCTTGTAAACAGGAAGATTAATTTGAATGGGACCAAAACTTTCAGAAGCTTGATACAGAGAAAGCAATACTGCAGAGGCAAGGTGTGAAACTCTAACATGAATGTATCAGACAATTCAAAGGCAGCTTACTGCAAAAAGGGCTAGATTCTAAATACTTCACAGAGATGAATAATCAGAAAGTATCTACTGCGTATGTAGAATAAAGAGAATACTAACTGTTGTTGAGACAATATCCAGAAACATATATTAGCATTCGGTGGGCTTACGAAATTAAGAATCCAGACATGATAATAGCGTTTGTAAATAACATCTCATAACAACTAATATAGCAGAAGTACGGGTGAAGTGAAAATGGAACAGCATATCATGCCTGAGCCATATTTAAAGTGCCAGATAGATTATGGCATAAGTATCAACTGGGATAAATTCATACCAAAACTAGTGGGCTACTCGCATTCCAGAACATGATACAAGATGAATGGATGTAAATGAAATGAACAGCTAAACTATAACACATAGGAGAGAATTACACACTGTAAAGCGCCAAGACCAGAATCCTCATTAAAGATAGAACTCCTTCTCATTGAGACCCAACGGGCTCTTCACATTTGTATTAAAGCTTCAACAAAATGCATACAAAAACTCTTTCACAACAAATTCTTCAAAAAATCTAGAACCAGTTTTCCTCTTTAGTTCTTGCTTATATAGAAGCCTCAGAAACATGAGTGAGAAGATATTTTTGGGAAAAATATCTTCCTCATGTGCTGGAAATCGGTTTCAGGTCTCCATCAAAAATAACCAAAATTCATGATGAGGAATTGGGGCATCTCATCATTGACAGTTAGGCTCGCGACCGTTTTAAACAAAAATATCAAATAACAGTTTCTGACAGAAGGTTAAATGCGGGAGTGGGATGTGAATTCCACTCAAAATTTAAAAGTAACAAACCCAAATGGAAGTAAAAGGCCACTAGGGCCGCATCATGAATTGTTCATTGACGAGGTGGAGTTGAGGCGGTCGCTGTCACAGATGGTGGAAGGTTGGCGGAGAGGAATCAATTTGCCCCTAATGTGACAATAGAGGCTTTTCTGCTTGTAGATCTTCACGATTTTCTCTAGTTCTGATTTAATTTGGAGGAGGGGCTTATGATAATCAATCTTAGCCGTAATCCCCAAATTGTTTTCAATCTTCTGTGTCTGCCGTGGCAGATCTTTGGCGCCGATACTCTGACTGCTGCTACAATAACCTCTCTGCGTTCCGAATCATAGTGACCGTGATTGTGGAACCTGGAGTGAATTCATCACTCTGTAATAACCCTGCACAATACGATAAACTCATCAAGAAATCCAGGGAGTGGCGGAAGGAATGTTGTGGAGGCCCAGAGAAATGGTGGCGCAATAGTAAAACTGCGAAATAATGGCAGAAAATGGAGCTGATGAAGTCTTGGTGTAAAGATGAGTCATGAGCCGTCCGATCAGATATGGAGATGGCGACTCAACGACCAGGATTAATGATGGAGGTGTCAATAGTAAGCTGGGCGAAAGGAATAACATTTAGTGCAAAACCCAAAGTTTAACGCTTGGGGGATTTACAAAGGGAAATGATGAAAAATGAGCGAAAGCGGGGACTTTAGATGGTGGGACCCGGCGTGGGTAGAGGGCGATTAACTGAGAGCTGTTGGATCTGGGTTGAATGAACGGCTACGATTGGATCGGCAAGTCACAATCGAGGGATGCAGCGGGGTGACACATTGTAGAACTTGCAACTGCGATTGGAGCGGTGTTGCTATTATGCGATGGCCGTAGGATCGGAGCGATGGATCAACGGTGGAGATTGCGATCAGAGGATCGCAATCGAGGAAGTGCGGCGGGGTGACACATTGTAGAACTTGCGATTGGCAATGCGCGATTGAGCGCCAGCCGTTCGATCTGGGATGAGATCAACGACGGAGATTCAATCGGCAGGGAGATGGACGAGGGGTAAAGGAGTGGAGCGGGAGAAATAAGGGCCGTCGGATCAAAGGGAAATCGAAGACGGAGATTAGAATCGGAGGATCGCAATCGGGGAGGGCAGCGGGTGACACACTTAAAAATTTGCGATTGCGATTGGTGCGGTGGCGCGATGGCCATCTGATCTGACAGCGAATCAACGGTGGAGATGAGCATCAGAGGGGTGAAAGAATTGGTGCGATGGGCGCGAGCGATTCTCGCCAAGCCAATATCTCACCAAGCCTAAAAATTAAAATTCCAAAATTTATATACAAAAAAGAATTAAAAAATTTAACTATAGACTAAAGTTAAAATATTTGATTTTTTTAATTTTTGGAAGTAATTTTTTTTTGAAGTTTTTGAATTTAAAAGTTAATGAAATTAAGATACAAATCTAAAACTATTATACAAAAAGAATGGTTAAAAGCTAATAAAATTTAAAAAAAAATCATAATTTGAAAAAAAAAAACTTTATATAAATGAAATATCAAAAAGTTAGAATCTAAAACAAATTAAAATGAAATCAAATATCATAAAAATTTTGCGTGAATGTTTATAAAGTCAAAGAGTAATGTTTTTTTAGATTTAAATTTATTTTTTAAATGTCAAACGAAAAAAATCAAAATTGAAATGTCATAAAACAATTTTTTTTTAAAAAGTTATGAATGAATGAATGAATGAAATTTTAACGTCCACAAGACTAAACATAGCCTATGGGACTATGAGTTCCTTGTTTTTCGCCTTCTGCATTTCAGTCCGCTTCTTGTTCAAATTGAAGATGAGCTAGCCCAACCTTCCAACTATCTCATCGCTGAAAAGACAATGCCAAGAAACCAATGCTAACATATTCTCATAACTTTCTCTCATGTCTTTGAACGCATCACATTCCAAAATGAAATGTTTTTCTGATTCCACTGCTCCAGACGTGCAAAATGTACACACTCGTTCTTCCCAAGCTTCCTTAGGCCTTTTCCACGGCCTTGTTTCACACCGAAGATGATGCGAGTTGATTCTTAATTGAGCAATAAGAACCTTTGCTCTCCACGAAATGGTAGCCCCAATGTACTCTTTTTGTTGGATATCAAACATAGGGTTGAATTCTTCGATGTAGTACTTCTTTCTACCCAACTCTTTTCCCCATACCTATTTACGTAACTTATCCATAACAAAATTCGTTAGCTCTTTGCTATTTAGTGTATTTATTTGTTTTGATTCTTTTAAAATTTAAGAGTCAAAGTCTTTAAATTTTTTATTTTTTAGAAAGGCAAAAACGAATGTTATGAGTTAGTTTAGTTTAGGGGTTTGAACACAGGTAAAAAAGGAAGCCGACTGAGTGAATGGAGAAGCTGTCAAAGGCTGCAGACAACGAAGAGACTTCGGAAGCAGGCAACTACAAAGTAGCGAAAAGAGGGAGAACAATGGCGGTAGAAGAGAGGGCGACGGACAACGTGGATGAAGGGAGGTGACAACGAAGGTGAATGTGCTGAGGGTTGCGGGACAACGTGAAGAGGGAGCAGGATGTGCCAAGGTTGAGGAAGAGAGGCAGTACAGAGGCTACGTGGAATGGGAGAACGCAGGGTGCGGATGGCAGCGTCGGGATAAAGCATGTGGGAGCAGAGGTAAGGAGCAAGGATTGAGGATTTGCAATGTAAATGGCTGTGTAAGGAAGATGGAGTTGCGACAAGATTGAGGACGACGACAAAGAAAGAAGAAAGGGCCACGGCAAGGAGAGCAGACAACAACGAAAAGGACAATTGCAGGAATGAGAAGAGGAGCTGCGCGTAGGTATGGCAGCAATGTGGAAACGCAGAAAGAAATCTAGGTAGCAGATCGAAATTATGCACAACAACAAACCAATTTCTAAAATTTTCTTAACAGAATCTGATTTAAAACAAATGCACTTGTAGTTATTTAATCCCTGAGGCGAGATGCTGCCCAAATCTGCTACCAAATCCGATCCTGAGACTAGATCTTACCCTCTACGGCCTAGATCTGGCTCAAATCTATAAATTTTTCTGAAAATTTTCCAGTGTAACCTGCACAAAACCAGAAAACAAGAACCCAAAAAATCCAATATATGCACAGAAAATAAAAACCTTAAAACCTTGGTGAGTGAAAAATTAACGATATTTACAAATCTACAATGCTATGATACAGATCTGTTAGATCAAAGCCTTCCATGGCCAGTTTTAAACCATTTAGCGCAATTTAAAAAGAAGAAATTAAGAGAAAGGCACAAGCCCGAAAAAAAACCCTTGCAAAAATGGAATTTAAGATAAGCCTAGGGAATTAGATCCAGAGGGCTCTTCAGATCTTATTTCCCTGGGATTCAGCTGGTCCAATCAAGGACTTTCCCAAATGCCCAATTCTAAATCCGAAAGATTTCTGCACACTTAAAGTTAAACTGTTAAATCAATAGAGAAATAAGATAAAAGATAAATTTTTCAAGAGTCAGAGATACCTGCTAACTCAATCCAATTAGTTTCTTACCCTAAATCCAATAACCTAAGCAAGATACCTATGTAATTGATTACTCTATAAGAGCCATTAATCAACAATCTATTAAAATAATGACCAACAGAATATAAAGAACAAGTTTATCATAAAATGCTGTAGAGGAACACGACCATCAAGTAAAACCCAAAAGACTTTGTTTGTATTATTCCAGAAAATATTACAAGAGAGCTTCAAGAGCTAGTACACGATAAAGAGATCAGATGAAAAATTAGACAGACACTGACCTTTAATTTATAGGTAAAATCTCCAACGGCTAGTTCACTTGATCCTCGTCAAAGTAATCTCGACCATCGAAAATGATTTGATTATCTTTTAATCTTGTCCGTCGAAATTATAAGTTTTTGAGGAATTTCGAAATTTTCAATTAATTCCCTTTTAATTAACTCAAAAATAATATTTTTGAGTTAATTACTTCAAAAAATTGACTTTGAATTAACTACTAAGGCCCCCAAGGGTCCAAAATTTCTCAAAATTTTCAATATTCCCTCGGCCTGGGACCTTTAAAATTTTATTTTTTAGGTACCCACGAATTTTGCCTTTGCAAAATTTAATTTGACCTAGGACATAAAATTAATTAAATTTTTGGCTTAGGATTTTTAATTTAATTTGGATATAAAATTTAATTAATTGACTTATGAGGGAATTAATTATTTTCCAACCCTCCTTACATAAGATTAACACATTAAACCATGAGGGGAACACACGTTCGCAACAGACCCTTAATAATCTACCCAATTCTGCAACTCAAAATAAACTATTGTACGGCTTTCCTCGAAATTTATGCCACCAAACAACAGTCTCTCCTTGATTTCCGTGCTTAGAATCTGCCCTGAAAACTGCGATGAAGTTGCTATATGGATTTCTTGAAAACTATGCCTCCTTCCTCGAAAAATGTGCCACACTGTTGCTGTATGGATTTTTGCCTTGGGAACTGTGCCTCTTTGCTACTGTATGGATTTGCTGAAGTCTCTAGCTGCTGCCCTCCTTCACCTCACTGCTCAGAAATTTCTCCTTTGCTTTCTCTCCTCTCTCAATCTGCTCATGAAATAATGAAATGACCTTTTCCCTCCTTTTCCTCCTTTAACCTAACCCTAAGTGACTTTTGGGGAATCCCTAAATTTAATGGCTGAGATAGGTTTAGATCTAGGGCTGAGATTAAATGCTCATTTAAATCTCACTTTCTATTTTTTAATTCACCCCACTTTAATAAAGACCCACTTAGTCATTTATTTTCTGTTGACACCTAATCCTATGGATGGGTGTGCATATGTATTTTTGTATATTATTTATTATTAGGAAATAAGGAAGGCCAAGAGTCATTGGCAGATGAATCCCAATAGCCTCACCTCCCATCTATAAGAGCATGTACATTCTTCAGCTAATACACATTCTAGTTTTGAGGAGTTACCTCCTGGTTTGACATGGTATCAGAGCCAGCCCCACAATTGGCATTTCTGCCCTGTGGTGTAACTCCCTATCCTTTGCTCAGTCATATTTTTTAATAGTTTTCTGCTGCTCTTAATTGCTAGACTGTTATTCTGCATTTTTTTTTTTTCCTATTTAGTACTGACATTTGCAGCTCCAGCTCCTGCAGCTCCTGCAAAACTGCAGGCTCTGTCAATCTGCAAATTGCAGGCTCTGCCATTCTGCAATTCCAGCAGTCCTGCAACTCTGTCATTCTGCAGATTCAATTTCAAATTTTTTTTGTAACGCCCTTTTGGGCCTCCTCATTCATCCCTGCGCTCCTCTCCATTCACTCACCTCCCTCTCCTTTTATCCCTGCGCCCTCACACACTTCCCTTCCCCTGCCTGCATCCATTCCCCATTCCCTACATTCAACATTACGCACTCTGCATACACTTCCCTCTCCCTCACTACACTGTGCCCTCTCCCTCACAGTTCTAAGCCCCTCGACTCCCCAACAATACCACCGCTCATCATACAAACACTGACTGTCAATACACAATACCGCTCTGTCACATTTGAATACAACGTTCAGTATTTTTTTACCACATTTGAATACAGCGTTCAGTATTTCTAACACTCCTCAACCCGGTCTCTCGACCTCCATATATCAACAGCGCTCTTATCCATCGACTCACCATATACGTGGCCTGTCGGCCCTCCACCAGCGCCTGCATACTCCACTCGACTTTTAAACATAGTTCTCTGCGTTATAATACCACCGCCCTTTGTATATACCACGCTGTCATTACATGGTGTTATCACTGGTTGTATTGTGATTTCATATAACAGTCACACCATTTAATACCACGCGCAGTCAATATACCACGTGCAGTCAATATACCACTGTTCATTACATAAACGCTTTCCATATTTAAACGCTGTTTGACTTGGTCTGTCCGCCTGTCTATTAAACGCTGTTCATATTACATTAACCGCTCTCACATACATATTACGTTGGCTGTATTCAATGCGTTGTTCATTACATATTTATTAAACGCATTCCATATATTACGTTGGATTTATTCAATACGTTGTCAATGCATTCCATATATATTTAAACGCTGTGGTTCAATATCCAATGCTGTCTCCATAAAGCGCTTTCCCTATCAACTTTGGTATTTAACGACTTCTCTTCTCCCCTTTCATAATTCCGCCCCTTCCACACTGCTCCCCTCCATTTCACCTTCCCATTTCATTATACAGCCCTCCCATACCACTTTTCATTTCCACAATATCGCCCTCCTTTCCCTTCCATATCGACATTTCACAAATTTTTTTTTCCCCAAACAAAAAAAAAACATTTTTTTTATGCAGAATTCAGTTTATAGCAAAGAGTATTTTTTTTAAATTCAGTCTTCAGCAAGAGTGTTTGAGCAGAATATTTTTTCCAGCAAGAGTTTCTGCCCTTTTAATTGAGTATATTTTCCAGCAAAAGATTTTTTTGTTTTCTCTCCTTCAAGAGAAATTTTCCAGCAAAGTTTTGGTTTTTCTCTCCTCCTTCAAAAGAAGATGACAGTCCCTTCATCTTCTAAAGAGGCTGCCTACTTGGCACAGACAGAAAAGAGACATGCTTCAGGTCCATCCAAAGGAAGAGAAGGCAAAAGACGAAGAAGAAATTTCAGAGAAAAGGGGGGCAGACAATCTAAAGCTCAGCAGCAAACAAATCAAGACAGAGGTAAAATTGATGACAAAGACAAAGGTAAAGCACCTGAATCCGCTCACTATGTTCTAGCACATTGTAACAATGGAGTAACTGAAAACCTCTTTGATGTTTCATTTACTTCATGGAGAGATGATTGGTTGCTAGATTCGGGAGCAACATGTCACATGACATTTAGAAAAGATTTTTTTGAAGAATTCACTGACAAAGTTGATGGAGCAGTATATTTCGCAGATAAATCCAAACTCAAGCCATCAGGGCTTGGCACAGTCAGGCTTAAACTGCCTGGTCTTCTGATCATATCCTACATGAGGTTCTATACCTCCCGGAGTTGAAGAGAAACTTGCTGTCCCTGATCGAAATCCGGCAGCAAGGACACTCAGTTCACTTGTTTGATGGCAAGGCAGAGGTCAGATCAGCATCAGATCACTCACTTGTCATGGAGGGAATAGAAGAAGGGAGACTCTTGAAGCTGAAAGGTTCATATGCCCATGCTCAAAACTTTGCATTCGGTTCACATCATGATGAAGGTACATTTCCATCAAGTCTTTTATGGCATGCTAGATTTGGACACTTAAATTATGACAGCCTTCGTTTGTTGAAGAAAAATGGTGTTGATGGACTGCCTACAATTCCTAGAAAACCTAAGGAATGTGATGCTTGTATTCTAGGAAAGCATAACAAACAGCCATTTCATGATTCACGCTCAAGAGCACATAGGAAACTTGAACTTGTTCATTCAGATTTATGTGGCCCTATGCCTATTGCTTCTGCAAATGGAAACAAATACATGATGACATTTATTGATGACTACACCAGAATGTGTTGGATTTACTAACTGAAGAATAAGTCTGATGCTTTTCAAACTTTCAAGAATTTTCATGCATGGATTGAAAATGATGCACAAACACATATTGGCTCTCTACGTACTGATAATGGAAAAGAATACACCTCAAACGAATTTGAAAATTATCTTCGTCAACATGGAATCAAACATCAAAAAACTGTGCCATATAATCCACAACAGAACGGTGTAGCTGAAAGAATGAACAGAACTATTTTAAATATGGTCCGCTCCATGTTATTTTTCAAGAATGTAAAATTGATGTTTTGGGCTGATGCAGTTCTATGTGCTGTTTACATAAAGAATAGGTGTCATTCAAGTTCAATTAGAAACAAAACTCCTTTTGAAATGTGGCATGGCCACATTCCTTCGATAAAGCATTTCAGGGTCTTTGGGTCCACCTGTTATGCCTTGATACCCAAGGGTTAAAGGAACAAACTTGGTTCTAGAAGTAGAAAATGTATCTTCTTGGGGTACTCCAATACCTCCAAAGGATATCGTCTCTATGATGAAGCAAATAAGAAGTTTGTGATAGCAAGAGATGTCATATTTCTTGAATCTTCCAAGAGTGACAAGGTTGTTGAGAGGCAACTTGATCGCCTGGACAGATTCACACATGCAAAGTCTTTCCAAGAGTTTGATAATGTGATTCCACACCTTGAAGGGGGGATTCCGATATTGAATCAAACTGTAGAATCATTTCCTGAACCACACTCTCCCCCACATGAAGAAACAACCACGGATGACACATTGGATGATGTGATTGACGGAATTGGGAGATTGAATCTTGAATCAATCCCAACTCAGTCAAGTGACCAGCCTGGGCCATCTCAGAAAGGTCCTCCCAAATGGCTGACAAAGACACTGGAGGATGTTCATCCCGATGAGGTTGGAAAAACAGGAACAAGAAGTTCCACTCAAGAAATCGAAGGTGATGTAGATAATTCTGATTCTCCTGTTGATATGGATATTGCTTATAACTGTGAATTGAGTTTGTCTACAGATCATGAACCAACTTCCTTCAAAGAAGCCGCTTCGCATGATGAATGGAAAGAAGCGATGCAGAAGGAGTATGATGCCTTGATAAAGAATGGCACTTGGAAGCTGGTTGATCCGCCTTTGGGAACAAAACCAATTGGCTGTAAGTGGGTCTACAAGAACAAGTACAAAGCAGACGACTCACTTGACAAGCACAAGGCCAGGCTTGTGGCAAAAGGATTCGCACAGAAAGAAGGAGTCGATTATGAAGAAACTTTTGCTCCCACAGCAAAATGGACCACCATCTAGACTCTCTTTGCCTTAGCAGCTCAGAATGGATGGAAAGTCCATCAGATGGATGTAAAAACATCCTTCTTGAATGGAGATCTAAAGGAGAAAGTTTATATGTCCCAGCCAGAAGGATTTGTGGTAAAGGGTCAAGAACATAAAGTTTGCAAGCTTATAAAATCCTTGTATGGCCTTAAGCAAGCACCACGAGCCTGGTATGAGAAATTGACCGAGCATCTTCTGAAACTTGACTTCAAACATTTTGATCTTGATGATGCAACTTTGTTTGTTAAGAAAGTTGGAAAAGCAGTTGTATATCTTGTGGTATATGTAGATGATCTTTTGATAACAGGAAACAATGAGAGCTATATTGCATCCATGAAGAAAGAGTTGAAGAAAGGTTTTGAAATGATTGATTTGGGTCATGTTCATTACTATTTGGGTATTGAAGTAATTCAACATCCTAAATTCATATTTCTTTCTCAGAAGAAGTACATTGGAGATCTCTTGAACAAATTTGGCATGGATGATTGTAAACCCTTAAGCACTCCAATGGAACAAAACTTGAAGCTCACATCTATTGAAGGGAAGGAATTTGAGGATGCAACTAAGTATAGACAACTTGTAGGAAGTCTTATCTATCTGACCACCACCAGACCTGACATTTCATTTTCTGTTGGAATCCTCTCAAGGTTCATGCAAAAACCTTGTGAAGGACATTGGTCTGCTGCAAAAAGAGTGTTAAGGTACTTGAAGGGGACTTAAGACTTTGGACTCAAATATACACAGGTAGGCGACTTCAGCTTGATCGGATACTCTGATTCAGACTTTGATGGCGACAAAGAAACAGGGGTGTCTACTGCAGGTTACACCATGAGTCTTGGATCAGGAGCTGTCTCATGGAGATCACGCAAACAGTCAGTTCCAGCAGATTCCACGACCGAGGCAGAATATGTGGCAGCAGTTGAAGCAACAAAGGAAATTGTGTGGCTCCGGAAAATCTTGGAAGATTTGCAGATGAAACAAATGTATTCCACTCCACTCATGATCGACAACACTTCTGCAATAAAGTTGGCCAAGAACCCAAAGTTCCATGATCGAACAAAGCACATCAATACAAAGTACCATCTCATTCGACATCATGTTCGGGCCAAAACCATCCATCTACATCATTGTTCCACAAATGAGCAAACTGCTGACATCTTCACCAAAGCACTTGGAAGAGAAAAGTTTGAAAAGTTCGGATCGATGCTTGGACTCACCAACATCCCTTCGGATTAAAGGGGGGAATGTTGACACCTAATCCTATGGATGGGTGTGCATTTGTATTTTTGTATATTATTTATTATTAGGAAATAAGGAAGGCCAAGAGTCATTGGGAGATGAATCCCAATAGCCTCACCTCCCATCTATAAGAGCATGTACATTCTTCAGCTAATACACATTCTAGTTTTGAGGAGTTACCTCCTGGTTTGACAT